>SNQJ01S0016483.1:44449-54844 GCA_010110895.2 Picea sitchensis
ACCATGCACCAAATATGTATCAATCATGCATCAAATACACATAAACTATTACTCATCAAGATGTACCAACATCATCAACTATACACCTCATGTATGTGCCAACTCATCAACTACTTGTCTCAACCATGTACCTCAACCAAAATCCTCATCAATTTCATCATCCAAATATGATTTGTAACTCTGTAACATACCTAGTGTATATGATCGCATAACTGCAAACCTTCCTTAAATTTAACAACAAGAGACTAGCATTTTCATCAAACTTTATTTTAATCTCACATCACTAATTTTGGATTAGTTAAAAACCCTAACTTGAAATAAACATAACTATGTGCATGTAATGAATAAAGATATGAAAATGGTACAAAATGTTCTTTAGTGTCTTTTATGCAATTCCTCCAGATTTCACTACTTGGAACCTCTCAGAAAAGGAGTTATAGAAAAAATGACATACCTTGTTGAATTTTGTCTTATTCTAGAGATCGAACTTGTAGAGTGTGCCCCGCATGGAATTTTTATTGTATGGATATTAATATTATACATAGAATACTACAGACTGTAATCTAACCAACACATTTTTTCTTACTGAATTTGGATCTGTTATTAATATGTTATGAATTTTTTACCCAAAACACATGTTTTAGACTAGTTTCAGGACTAGCCACAAACCCTATTTTCCACAACGTGTAACTCCAAAAATACAATGAAACACATGCTGAAATTTTTATCACAGCTACTTGGATATGTTTCCTCAATGGCCTCCCAATTTCACAGTCTGAATCATTCTAAAAAAAAAAATATTGTGAAAATGGTGAGATGACATGTAAATAACATACCTTAGAAAGCATCATCAAAAGAATTTATCCTCCCTTGAATTTTGACCTTGTTTACTTCACCTTCCCTCTGAAATTTGGCTTAGATATTCTTCAGTTACCTTGGTCACTTGTATATATTCAATATAATCAAGTGTGATTAAAATTAGAGAGCCTTGCCTCTTATTTATACTTTCATGTAGGTTCCTCAAGGGGTTATCGTTTAACCATCTTAACACACTTTCATTATTTTAGGGTTAACCCACTTCTAACCACTTGTCCACTTAGTAATTTCTCCATTAAATTTATTATTTAAATAATTTATTTTGTATCCATGTTGACTTATAGTACACTCATCACTTCACTTTATTATTTACCTTCTAAAATCTCTTAAACCACTTTGACTACTTTGACCTTTTGGGGCTTCTAGACAACTCATGAGGGTTCTCCAACTTCACATGGCCATAACTCTCTAACCGTGAGGAGTTATTTGACATTCCACATACCACCGGAAATGGCATGACATGTACTATCCATCATGACATGTACTATCCATCTAGAATATTCTTACCTACAAATATATCAAAACTCATACCATTATCCATCAAACAAAATTGGGTTCATTAATGTTGGCCCTTGGTTAGGAATTAAGGAAGAAATTCAAATATTAAAGAAGAAGAAAGACAAAGTACAAAGTGCACAGAAGGCACACAAACTGAGGAAGGGTCGAAGTGGTTAAAGAAGCATAAAAGAAGGAATGAAGTAAGGAAAAGTAATCCATTGAAAGATAATATCAAGGAAGACAAAGCAGCAAAGAAGATAGATCACAGACAAATCAACAAGCAGAAGAAGACACCAATAGGTACTTTGGAGCACCTCATGGAGAAGAAGGAAGAACAGGTCGGCAAAGCCCTTAAAATGTGGGTTATGTGGACCTAGGGTTTTAGTACCTAGGGTTTTGGCACCTAGGCTTCAGTCTAGGGTTGTCTAAGAGTCATGGAATGTATAAATAAAGGTCTAGAAGAGTTGAGAGCGTTGTTGTTGGTGATAGCTATATTGAGATATAGAAGTGTTTTTGTTGTAGAGTATTCTTGTATTCTGGATCTTCAGCTGGGTGCGAATATCAACCCTGTAGTTGGGTGTGCAGGAAGTGGAAATAAAGAGGAAGAGAGAGAAGGATTTGTAGCTAAGTGCACAGATAGAACTGTATGTTTTCATCTATTATATCAAGAAACACAATTATGTGGACGTATCCCTAGGGATAGGGTTAACCACATAAATCTTGTTGTTCTTTGTTCCTGATGTTGTGTTATTTTCTATCTGGTATGTTGTTATTGCATGGTTGTGTTCACCATTAAAGATAGGAGGTATAAACTAACTTCGCGAGGCTAGGTATAAGACTATTAAAGAATATCTAAGTTATATTACGTTATTGTTCTAGAACCATTTCACATTTCCTCTGGTTGTAGACACCTGTGTCCTGCAACCCCCCTATTTCTACTTTGGGTGAGACTTCATTTGCTTCACAGGTGTTGCCAAAAGGGCTAACAGTTAGGGTTTTTCAGTGCATTGTTAGATTTGAACCCTGGGTCTGCCCCTGTGCCAACAAATGGTTTTGTTGTCGGGACCGGGATCTTCTTGAGGGAATGTCAAGGTTGTTCCCATCAAAGATAGAGATTTAGAAGTGGATAGAAGAATAGGAAAGGGACTTCGTTGAAGCTCAAAACAAGAACCCTAGAATTAGTAAAGAATATTGGTTGGGGAGATACATCTTTACTAATGTGCACAAGATTTTCTTTGCAGGAGTTCACAAGGAATTGTACGAGTGGCTAGCCAGATTAGCAGACACTCAGTTCGAAATCATATCTAGACCACGTGTGGTTTGGACAGAGGTGTTGATTAAGAAATTCAAGAGAGTCGATAACTATGTGTCTAGAGCAGTGGATCTCTGGTTTGATAGCACTATTGGAGGATACATCACTAAATTTTCTATTGACAGAGTGGAATAATATAGCCAAGCAGAAAGATATTTCTTCAAGGGACCTAGAGGAAAGTTTCTACACTTTTTAAAGATGAAGATTAAGATTCTATTGCATGAGAAGAATATCTTGAAGATACAGTAATCAGTTGGAGTTTGAAGCTAATTTTTAGGAATTCAGATAGTAACAGTGACGCATAGGCTGGACATATGTGCAATGGGAGATCATTCAGAAAGGTTCCTCTTGCGAACCTATTTAAGCAGAGTTACAGGCCATTGGCACAAGACGACGATTTCTACAGTGGAGAAGAAGCAGGGAGATCAGAGGAAGAATATTCATAGTTCACAAGGGCAGAGGAAGTGAAGGTTGAGGAACTTCGTCGAGAAGAACCAAAAACTTCAGGGACTACACCTACTGTTGAATTAAGTATTTCTACTCCTCTTGTTGTTTTAGCAGCAGTAAGTAACCAGAGTAACCAAAGTAATCAGAGCACTCAGAGCATTGTTAAAAGAAGTTTAGTACATACTCAGTTGAGAAAACAAGGAAGATCCATGGCAGATGAAATGAGGTTACCCATTTTCAGAGGAGATGGAACTGAGGATCCTGACCATCACTGGTTTTTATGCAAAGTTGTATGGAGCATTAAGCAAGTCATCGACGAAGTTGTTAAGAGAGACCAGTTTAGTTATAACTTGAGGGATCGTGCACTGAGATGGTATATGAATTTTTTTACAGGATTTGTATAGCCTAAGCCATTGAATGACATTAAGACTACGTTGGGTGCAGAGTTCAAGAAGCCTAAGTCGGATTCATAGTGCATTACATAGTTGAAAGAAATCAAGCAGAAGGTGACTGAACCTATTTGGTAGTTTGATCATAGGTTTAAGACCTTGATAGGCCATTTAAGTTTTCAAATTCCCGACAAACAACAAAAGAAATGGTTCATCATCGCCCTCCTGCCACACATTAGATTTCCTTTGATGTAACATAACGTCACTTTGTAGGCTGAGGCATTAGAAATTTCCATGAAACTAGAAGCAGCCCTTGTAGGCGAATCCAACCCAGGTATGAGTCAGATTTTGAATCAATTAACTAGATTATCTTTACAGGTTGAAGACATGAAGAAGGATAAAGGAAAGGAGAAAAGAGAATACATTTGGTGTATCAGATGTAAATTAGAGAGCCATGACAAAGAGCATTGTCCCTTATTTAATGACTACTTGGCCTCTGGAGCTCCTAACCCTTTGAAGTCAGCTACTGTACCATGGTGTGAGGTATGTAGAACCAGACATCGCCCTGGTGAATGTTATTATATGCATAAATATTTCCAGACACACACCAATCTCTATTGTACATTCTACAAATCTGTGGGGTGTGATGAGAAGGATTGTAGGGCTTATGACCTCATGCATGAAAGTTCAAGGGATGCATATAGAATTCAAGGAGAATTATAGTCAGAAGGAAATAATGCATAGTTTAATTCCCCGGGAAGAGGAAACTTCAATCCTCATGGTGGGTTCAGAGGAAGAGGACAAGGAGGAGGCATGGGTCGAGATCAAGGTCAAATTATTTGCTATAATTGTGCCCAGCCAGGTCATTTGGAAAGGGATTGTCAGAACCCTTGCACTACTTGAAACTACTATAATTCATTTGACCATTTCATTGAAGACTATCCAATATTGAAACTACCAAGTCCAACTAATATCAGCGGAACCTCGCGGCAAGGATCCCAGAGTTGTTGTTATTACTAGAGAAGGCGTTGTCATAGGAGAAGACAAGGTGAATCCATGAAAGACAACTGATGGATCAGGGATTAGAAGAGATTCAAAGAAGGCGCCATTGTTTGATCCAAAGAAAGAAAAGCATACTTTCGTAGAAGCAAGGAGAGAATTTGTAGGAGACCAGGCTTCTTCATCTAGGGTGTTAACACTGAAAGTCACACTTTGACTGCTAAAGTGTAAGCTCATCACCCATCAGAATGTAAAAGATAACTTTGGTTTTGAATAGGTGGATTAACAATATGGATAAAGAAAGAGAGAGGGAAGCAAACTGCATATCAGTAGGCTACACCAATGGGAAATGGAGTCACAAACATCCCACTCATCTAAGGCACAAAAGATGCTTAACAGAAAAAAAAAAATATTATATGTTGATAGGTGGAAGAAATGAAGAAGGAAAACATAAGATAAAATGTTCAGTAAATAGAGTTCCTCTCAATTCAATGAATCAACAAATACTTGAATATAAACAATGACTGATGGAAAAATACAACAGATCCTCTGTTGCTTAGGGATCCATAAATCATTGACAGCCTTTCATCCTCAAATCTGCAATATATTCAAATAAGAAGAAATATAAAAGAAGAGTTACAATCTGAAATCACAGCTCTCATGAGTCTCCAATAGCAGTAATGCTTACAATCCTAAAATGCCCACAGGCTTACAAATGAACACACACAGAAAACTGCCTATTCCTACTCTCTCTAGCCTCTCTTGGCTCATCAATCCCCTTATCCAAGAGATATCTCCCTTTTTAAATAGAAAATATCATCCAAATAACCTAAGGATGTCAAATCCCATCTCCTCCATTAGATTCTAAGCCTTGGATATAGGTGGCAACAATCAAAGAGACAAAAATCCAACAAACTGTTGATTTTCAGGAATTTGTTGGAAGTCATTAATAAATTGTTTCCACCTCATTCATGAGGCCTTTGATGGAGCTAAATATTGGGTGTAGGTGTCCCTTGATATCTAACTGATCCTTGAGAATCCATTCGAACTCTCCTTGACATGTGTCAACCTCCCAACAAGGTGAATATCAAAACCATGACCGCTACAGGAAATTAGTACGCAGCGCCACTGTGAAGAGTACGTAGTGCCTTCTTCTATATCCAATATCTCTAAAAAAAAACACACATTTTGAAAAAATGAGAGAGGTTTTTGTTATTTGGAATGTTATGAATAAAAACCTCCTCCATTTTTCAAAAATACATCCTCAACTACTCATAACCCAAGTTTTAAATTAGTGACTCAAAACGGGCAGAATAACTCTGCACAATTTAGCCTCTGCCAGAATATTACGCAACGCCTGTAGGTAGCACCTGATTGTGTTGCACCTGTATGCAGATTATGTCCTCTGTGAAATATTATGCAGCACCATTAGGCAGCACCACTTGCACTATGTCTATGTGCAAGTGTGGGTAGCATAACCAAAAATGAAATGCCTTCAATCTTGAATGGGTGAAGAGAAATTTGTAGTCTTTCATGATGACAAAACCATTTCAATTAAGTGCCTTGACTGTACAATGGGTATTTCCTTTTACCACAGGGGAAACTAGCACTTAGAAAAACTCAAAACCCAACTAGTTAAATGCTTAGCAGCCTGTATGATGGCAGAAATAGTATGTGCATATTAGTTAACCCTCCAAAAAAGGAACAATTCTAAAAAATGGGGCTCACCTTTCATAAAATATTTAGTTACCCTGAAATTCAACCTCACACTCTTTCTTGTAGAAAGAGGATCTTCCTTTGGCACAACAAACTTTTCCTTCTCGGAAATGGTAAGCTTCTTCTTAGGTGTTATGCTCTTCTTGACTGCAGGTGTCTCTTGACACTTGGCACCTTAACCAATCTAGTGCTAGCATAAGGCTCCATGGGGGATGGCATGCTCCCCGCAAGTTTCCAAGAACTTGTAGACATGTGCCTTGTCCATCCTCCATCTCTGTCCAAGAAAACCTTTGTACTCAAAAGCACCTATGCTCCTTTATTCAAATCTGAAATGACTGTAAACTGAAAATTGGCTTCTGTTGAAAACAACTTGCTAAAATCTAACTACTGCAAATTGTCAAAAAGGGAATACTCAAAATGAGACTATTTCTACCTACTCCTACTCTAATCAAGCGTGCTGGTTCAGATTAGGTAAAATCATGCTTCCAATGAAACCATACAAGCATCTAACTGATTGGTAAGCATCTTGATCCAGAAATGATCAATGTAGGGAACCAAAGAATACATAAATGCATTTCAAAAGAGCAGGACAACCATCCCTCAATTGATAAAAGTGCTCTGACATCCAAGCTGCTCAGAGACTCGAGATAATTAGCAAATGGATCTATAAGACTAAAAACAAATACCTTTTGTTGTTGTTTCAATTGAAGATCCGAAAGTCTCTTCATATCCTCCTTTTGATCATGGTTGCCACCTTCAGATGCTTGCAAATCTGAACAAGACTCTATGCTAGCTTCATTGTTGATGATAGACTATTTTGTCTTCTGTAGATCCAAGTTCCAACACAATACATGTGGGCTCACTAATTTGAGAAGGTGATTATTGAATGTCTACTGCGGGAGTTTCTGGATGGTTGATTTCTATACACAGTTGTTCTTCATCAACATCTAATTCATAGTTGTCATAAACTAGTTGTCTTCTCCTCAAATCAGAAAAATGGATCCGCTCTTCTCCATCAGAGTATTCATCAAAGATAAGTGAGCCCAAGGCTCCTTGGTATTTCACATAAAAATGAACAATCCCTCGATCTATCTCTTCAATCTCAGGTGAAAAGATATCATGGGAAACCTCTTGCAGGAAAAGAGAAAGATCTTCTTCTACAATTGGTTCTTCTTTTCAATCGGAGACATCAGATGCATAAGGTGCATGATATAATGAAATTGAACCCATGCAATCATTAGTACAATCATGACTGATATCTGGAAGAATTTCTTCTCAGGAAAAAGAAAGAGAAAGAGGTTCACTCCTACCTTCATTTGGACAGTGAATAAAATAGTTTTCATCTTTATATTCAGCAGTGCAATCTAACAAATCTTGAGCACATTCTACATATCCCTCACAACAGTTATAACAAATTATTTCAGAGGGATAAAACATTTTGCAGTGTTCATTGAATACTCTGTGGAAATCCTTCAAGGATGAAATGTTGGAAAGGGGTAATGAGAAATACCATTTACGTGCATCCCCATCCAATGAATACAAGAACATTTTCATCAATATATCTTCATGATGGATGTCAAGTTGCTGCATCAAAGAATGAAATTCATGAACATGCTCAACAGGGTTGTCATCCTTACCTTCATAAAATATGGGCAGAAGATCTTGCCATTCATCAATAAGAGGCACAATATGTGGATAATCTTCTATAGATTAGAAATCAAGTGGGGCAAACCTCCTGGCCAGGATAGCCTTCATAGCCATTTGATTTGCCTCATCCCTAGTGGAGTCACCAACAGATTCTGAATAATGGAGTCTCCATGGTGAATGTGCAGTCTTGAAGGTGTCCAAATTCAGTCACCAACTAAAGCTGGAGTTGTATAGTGTCGTTCTTCCCAGGGAGATTTTCAATCTGCTCAAATTCGTCCCTGGAAACAACACCAAAAATGTTAGCACTGAAAGTTACACTTTGACTGCTAAAGTGTAATATTAGCACCCATCAGAATGTAAAAGATAACTTTGGTTTTGAATAGGTGGATCAACAAGATGGATAAAGAAAGAGAGAGGGCAAACAACTGTAGATCAGTAGGCTACACCAATGGGCAATGGAGTCACAAACATCCCACTCATCTAAGGCACAAAAGTTGCTTAACAAAAAACAAGATTATATGTTGATAGGTAGAATAAATGAAGAAGGAAAACATAAGATAGAATGTTCAGTAAATAGAGATCCTCTCAATTCAATGAATCAACAAATACTTGAATATAAACAATGATTGATGGGCAAAATACAACAGATCCTCTGCTGCTTAGGGATCCATAAATCATTGACAGCCTTTGATCCTCAAATCTACAATATATTCAAATAAGAATAAATATAAAAGAAGAGTTACAATCTGAAATCACAGCTCTCATAAATCTCCAATAGCAGTAATGCTTACAATTCTAAAATGCCCACAGGCTTACAAATGAACACACACAGAAAACTGCCTATTCCTACTCTCTCTAGCCTCTCTTGGCTCATCAATCCCCTTATCCAAGAGATATATCCCTTTTTAAATATAAAATAGCATCCAAATAACCTAAGGATGTCGAATCCCATCTCCTCCATTGGATTCTAATCCTTGGACATAGGTGGAAACAGTCAAAGAGACAAAAATCCAACAAACTATTGATTTTTAGGAATTTGTTGGAAGTAATTAATAAATTGTTTCCACTTCATGCATGAGGCCTTTGATGGAGATAAATCTTAGGTGTAGGGGTCCCTTGATATCTAAATTATCCTTGAGAATCCATTTGAACTCTCCTTGACATGTGGCAACCTCCCAACAAGGCGAATATCAAAACTGTGACCGCTACAGGAAATTAGTACATAGCGCCACTGTTAAGAGTACGTAACGCCTTCTTATATATCCAATATCTCTAAAAAAAAAACACATTTTGAAAAACTGAGAGAGGTTTTTATTATTTGGAATGTTATGAACATAAACCTCCTCCAGTTTTCAAAAACACATCCTCAACTGCTCATAAACCAAGTTTTAAATTAGTGACTCAAAACTGGCAGAATAACTCTACACAATTTAGCCTCTGCCAGAATATTATGCAACACCTATAGGTAGCACCCGACTGTGTTTCACCTGTATGCAACTTCTGTCCTCTGTGAAATATTATGCAGCACCATTAGGTAGAACCACTTGCGCTTCGTCTATGTGAAAGTGTGGGTAGCATAACCAAAAACGCAGTGCCTTCAATATTGAATGTGTGAAGAGAAATTTGTAGTCTTTCATGATGAAAAAACCATTTCAATTAAGTGCCTTGATTGTACAATGGGTAGTGCCTTTTACCACAGGGGAAACTAGCACTTAGAAAAAACTCAAAACCCAACTATTTAAATTCTTAGCAGCCTATATGATGGCAGAAATAGTATGTGCATATCAGTTAACCCTCCAAAAAAGGAACAATTCTAAAAAATGGGGCTCACCTTTCATAAACTATTTAGTTACCCTGAAATTCAACCTCACACTCTTTCTTGTAGAAAGAGGATCTTCCTTTGGCACAACAGACTTTTCCTTCTCAGAAATGGTAGGCTTCTTCTTAGGGGTTATGCTCTTCTTGACTGCAGGTGTCTCTTAACACTTGGCACCTTAACCAATCTAGTGCTAACATAGGGCACAACCAAAAGTAAAGGAATGTGAGATGCCTCCAACATTCGATCAGTCTGTCCCACTTAGGCAATGAAAAGAGGTAAGCAAGCTTGTGGACTTCTTGTATACTTGCATTAACTTGATTAAACATGAAAGAGTTGCACAGGAACTACAACATCTGATAAGACAATATGAAATCAAAAGAATATATCCTCTTCTGAGTAGAGATGTGAATCAAGTATCTAGGAAAAGGAGGACAAGCAAGGAACTGCACCTTAGCGGTCATATTGGAGATTACGACATGGACTATGTGGTCCTTAACCTGGGATCAAAATTAAATGTTATGATGAAGCAGACTTGGGCACTGATGGGACAACCTAAATTGATTTACTCTCCTATTAGGCTCAGGATGTCTAATCAGTAGGTGGTGAGCCCCTTTTGAATACTAGAGCATGTCCCTGTAGACATCGATGGAGTGAAGACATTTTCAGACTTTGAAGTGATTGAGATAGTTGAT
>SNQJ01S0016483.1:73894-150976 GCA_010110895.2 Picea sitchensis
TGTGTTTGAGTGTACATTATAGCACGCCAACTATTCTTCCACCACAGTGGAAACCAGAATGCGTGGACAAGACAATTGTTCATTGTTCCAAAACCTTAAGAAAAAGAGACAACTGTCGACATGGGGACTTGCCACTTGTTTTGCCACAAGCATGGAAATTAGAACATGCGGTGGAATGAGTGCCCCGACCACCTATCGAACCAGAACCAGTTTGTGGTGTGCAAAAATTGCAAAAACTTAGCAATTAAACCAGAGAAAAAAATCTGTGAAAGCACTAAATATGGGGCAAACCCGGGCATTCATCTTGGCGAAGTTGGAAGACGAAAGGTTGGTAGCAAATCGGGCAACGACTCTTCTCAGGCTCACTTGATAGGGAGTCATATAGGATGTCCAAACGCTTGTTGAAGATGCTCCGGCGGTGATGTTGCTTTGCCAAATCCTTGCGCATCTCGAAGATCAAGACCAAGTGGTCTTCCATAAGTCTGCAAGAGCTGGGAGCTGGGTGAGCCTGTTCATCGACTTCATCATCATGAGCCTGTTCATCATCAGGGTCTTCATCCATGGTAGCAGCGACAAAGTCATTTGCAGCGGCAGAATCCGTGGGAGGGTCCTCTTCCATAGTGGCAACCGAATTCTGTCTCGAGTGTTCCTCCAAAAGCGTGACTTCTTCTTCCACAATGCAACCTGTCTCGGCTTGATCCTGGAAGGGGGTGGTGGTTCAAGTGGCGAGCCGGTGCTCCAAGGCGGTTGACGGGAGGAAAGGCATAATTTCCTCCCTGTTGGGCGGAATTTCTTCTTCCACCGGGCAACCTCCATGGAGACCCTCTGTGCTTGATGGACGGGGCTCTGATTGAGCCTCTTCAAACCAATTATGAACAGAAGAACCCAGGTAGTCCGAGTTGTCTCCTGGTATGAGAGCTAAAGAGGCTATTCCCAGGGGTTTTGTCTACCAAACCAACGATAATAGGATGACCCTCGTCGGGGCTTACCTCTCTCGCGAGGCATGGTGGAGCAAAGCACAGAGCGAACAAAATTAACAATAGTGTGAGCTAGGGCGTAGAGCAGAACAAGCAGAATGATACCGTGAACAACGACCAAATGCCCGATATAGAACCCCCCACAGGGCGAAAAGACCAGGAGGACGGAGGATTTGATGGCTCTGGTAGCCATTAGTGCAGGAGTAATAGCAATTACCGGTTTCATACTGATGTCGAGTAGTCGAGCCTAGGTCTCCATTAAGGTCCAACACACTAGACCTTGGCGCTCATATAAACTAACCATCACAACTGGAGAGGGGAGGAGGGTGGCGGCAAGGGGCTTTAACTGCCCTCGTATTCGCCCCATCCAATGATGCATGTACTCCATGTGTCACTCCATCTAGGAAAACCCAATATATATTAAGTTTAATTACATTGTTCCATTTAATCATAAGATTCAAAATTAATTTTAATTTTTTTTTAACTCATTTGATTTATTTAACAAATTCTGTTTATGGGATAAATGCTTTTAATCCAAATGAAAATTTTCAAATCAAAACTAAACAATAAAAAGTGGAAGAATATGTAATTTTAAGACATTAGAAAAACTATTTTCAACAGTCTGTGAATGCATACACATAAGGCGGTGACAGAATTCGTTTACACAGTTAGTTTACCCAAATAAAATGTCAATTGACTTGTACCTATGACGAATAATTTTTTTCCACAAAAATGAGAATGCTGGAATGAAAATGAGAACGTTGAATGTTTCCTTTAATGCTTACGGGATTTAAAAAACACAACGAGATTGTGAATGAGCATAACCAAATTGGTAGCTATAATTTCACCGTCTGATTACTTTTATGCACAATCAAATTCAGTGTTAAGAAAGCAAAGCTATTGTTGTAAAATAGATTAAAAAAACATAATATTGTATGTTTGAAAATCATTGTGATGTCACATGTCTGTCTTTAGAAATGTTTTTAGACTTTTTTTTTTCTAGGGGTGTGATTAATTTCCTGATTTGAGTGGTTTATTATTATTATTATTATTATTTTTACAAAATATTTCAAAAATTTATTCCTCAAATTTTGAAATTCAAATTCTACAAAATAATGACCAAAACATACTAATTTTTCTCAAATTCATAAAAATATTTCAAGCAATGTTTTTCTAAATGTGACAACTTTAAATTTCTCATTTTCTCATAGAAATAGAAATGAAAGACATACAAATTTGACAAAATAATGACCAAAACATAATGGTTTTTCTAAAAGATTTCAAACAACGTTTTTCCAAATGTGACAACTATAAATTTGTAATTTTCTCATAGAAATAGAAATGTAAACAAAGAAAACATTCAAAAATTTCAAAATAATTTTACTTTCAAATTTTAAATATACACACAATAATAGTAAATGTGGAGAATAATGACCAAAAACATACTCATTTTCTACAGTTCCTAAAAAGAAAAGGATTTTGGTTGTTAATAATTTGGAGTAAGAGTACATTCTTCCAATTAGTTTGCTTTGGATTGCAAAGCTACTTAAAAATATTTTGAATGTAGTAATCTTATATAGTTGAAAGCAAAATGGCTAAAGTAATTATAAAGTACTTAAAACTGGTAATAATGTATCACTTGTACATAGCCTAAAAGCTAAATAGAAATCACATTAGCTACTCCTTTTTCCAAAAGAAAATTTGCTCAAAATTATATTAATGATATAATTTTTTTTACATACTGTCATACATGTGATATCGGCTCCTTCACAACCCACACAAATACATATAAGTCTTTATCATAAACATTCTAGAAGCTTCCTTCAAAAACTAACAAAAGCAAATAAGTTTCATTGGATTGGTTTGTAAAAAAACCAAAATATCTAGTCTAACTAATACTTTCTGATTCAACCTCTTTATATACCAAGACTAAATAAGGATCCATATTTAAAAAAAAAAACCTCTGATAGGTAAAGAAGTTCAGTATATATCCAGATGTTTTGTTCTCCCCGCTCCTCCAGGTTCCCACTGATAGTATGTTAATATTCCTTCAGGCGCCAGTAAGGCTTCTTTGGAGAGCTTTTCTGCCTCAATGTTGAACTCCTTGTAGATATGATGGAAACTAATGACCTGAAATTTTTTACATAATAACTTCGTGCACTTTTTCCATCCTTCAATAGTACAAATATCCAATTTTCCCCTGTCGTTTAACCATTCTATTATCACTTTGGAATCTCCAAAGGCTTGCAGCCTATGAATATCCAGGAAATTTGCAAGAGTAAGGGACACCCAGATTCCTAATAATTCAACCTTTGAATTTATACCTCCACTGCAATTAAAGAACCACCTGTAAACAAGATTCTCAGTGGTTTTTATAACCCCCCTGACCACACAGGAAGACCGATCACTTCTTGCAGCCCCATCAAAAAATGTTGTGGCCAGTCCTTCTTCATGTTGAATAAAGCATTCCTTTACAACGAATTTTGGAATAGGATTACTTTTAGTTCTAAACAGGCCCATTACCTTATGCAGAACTGAAAAGACCGCTGGCGTCTTATTTTCAAAGATTCCCCTATTCCTTTCGATCCACAGACACCAACAGGTCAAAGCTGCAATCTCAGAAGGAAAAGACTTATCAGTAATCCATAGATAAAAAGAATCAACTATATCCTGTCCCGACCAAATCCTCTTTAAATTCAAAAGGTCCTTTAACAAATCCCATAACTGTTTTGTAAATTCACAATTGATAAAAAGGTGTTCCAAGCTTTCTGAGTTCCTCTTACAGAAAATACAAAAGCCGGGCCCTTTGCAACCTCTCTTTTGAAGTCCATGCCATGTCAAAATCTTCCGGGAAATGTTCATCCATGAAAAGAGTTTTATATTTAGTTGAATCTGCCAACTCCAGATTTTCTGAATGCATCTGGGCAAATACTATAAATTTTGAGTAGAAACAATGGCTCGATAAATATTCTTTACATTTATTTTTCCAGATACATCTCCACCTTCCCACATAATTTTATCATTTTCATTAGCAAGGTAAACTCCAGCAGCTGAAAGACCTTTTGTAAAGATATTCCATTCATTTGCAAGGGTACCACTTAAACCCAAAGAACCGCTACTTAACCATAAATCAGATAACTCACTTGTCACTTGTGGATTCCTTGCATTGACCAGTACCTTAATTTCCTTTATTGATAGATGATCACATAGAGGCTGAGATAATAAGGATATTTCACCCATACCCATAATCACATCTCTGCCTATAAGAATATGATCCCCCGACCTAGGTAACCACCTCTGCCAGTGAAGTAATAGGTGAATTGATTTCAATAGGTTCCTCCAAATCCTCGAGGCTGTAGAAACTTTGAAAAAAGTCGATCTAAACAATTTTATCACATCAGAATGTCTTAAATAATTATCCATCACAATATTATTCCATAGCCCTTTGTCGAAGAGTGTGTGCCAAAGAGTGTTGGCTAATAATGCTAAATTAAAATGTGCCAAATTTCTGAGACCCTAGCCCCCACTAGATTTTGGTCTGGACAACGCCTCCCAGTTGCATAAATGGATATGACCAGTCGGGTTATTACCATTCCATAAGAAATTAAAGCATAACTTACGAATCTGGTTGAGTATGAATTTTGGAATTAACTCCACTGCCATCCAATAAATAGAATGGCTTTCCAGAATCGTCTTAAGCAATATAAGCCTTCCACCCAACGAGAGCCATTTATAACACCAAATCCTGATCTTTTTAAAAAAAAATTTCACAAGCCACATCCAATCCACCACCCTCTGCAGACCAGTTTTCAGAAAAAAGCCCAAATATTTGAAACCTAAGTGCAGGGCTAAGAAGGGAAAATCAAGTAAAGATCTAAAAGGAGCCAATTCTGTTTCACTCAACCCTTCAAAGTGAATTGTAGTCTTTGAGGAATTTACCTGTAACCTAGTAGCTTTATAGAAAAGGTTAATGCAATCAAGTATTTCCTTTCATTCGTCCAGATCATCATTGGACATGATCAGAACATCGTCAACAAAGAAGAGGTGTAGGATATATACCAATCTTGACACTTTAACACCCGAAATATTATTCTCCGCTTTTTCTTTTTTTTAATAACACACTGAGTGTTTCCATTACCAGGATAAAGAGTAACGGAGACAAGGGACAGCCCTGCCTAAGGCCCCTCCCACTTTTGAAAAAATCCGTGGCCTCCCCATTGATGATAACAACAAATGTAGGTGAAGTAACACAACTCATTATCCATATGGTCATTTGAGTTCCAAAGCCTATCTAAATGAGTACCATATGTAGAAAATCCCAATCCACACAATCATAATCCTTACGTAAATCCACTTTGAGAATCAATGATTTACTATTTTTCCTCTTAGAAATACTATGCAAACACTCAAAAGCAGTTCTTATAGCATCCTGGATCCTGCGGCCTTCCAAAAACCCTAAATGCTCTTGTGAAAGCTGTCTGGACAAGAAAGGCTTGATTCTATTAGAGATGACTTTGGAGATCAAATTATAACACAGATTGCAGAGGGAAATCGGCCTAAAGTCTCTGAAAGAGGTAGGATTATTCTCTTTAGGAATCAAAGTCAAGAAAGTAGAGTTTAAACACCCTAGGATTTTCCCAAAATTTCTTGATTCCTCCACCACTTGAACTAAATCTTCGCTGACCAAATCAAAAAAAGAGGTGAAAAATTCCACCATCCAACCCTCTGGGCCTGGACTCTTATCCCTCTTAAAGAGACCGAGAACCTTTTTAATTTCCTCTGTTGTTACATGTTTTAATAAATATATTAAATCCTCTCCCTTTATCATTTTTTTGAAAAGATTAGTAACCTCCAATTTTTCCATAGTGAAAGAGTCAAACCGAGCCTTATAAAAATTCTTAAAGTAATGGGTCGTTGCCTTCTTCAAACCTACTTTCCCTCTCCATTTCTCCCCAGACTCCTTAGTTATTTCCCGGATATATTTGTGTTTGCGTCTCCAACTTGCAAAATTATGAAAATTTTTTGTATTGGAGTCATCGCTTTCAATCCAAATCGCTCGGCTTCTTTGGCGCCACTTCTCCTCATTATATATTAAGATTGTTTTTCTCTCCTTCTCCAGTTTTTCCAATAGCATATCCTTTTCATTAGTTGAGTTACCCTCAACAACACTTAAAAAACTTTCTTTGATCTGCGATTCCAATGATATCATATGTCTCATTAAAATTTCTTCCTTCTTTTTAGACCACAATTTAATATGTTGTTTTAAATCTCTTAGTTTCCAGACTAATCTGCGCTGAGATCCTTCCTCAGTTAAATACTTGTTATCTTTCCAGATGGAATACACTAAAGACTTGAAATCAACATCCAAATACCAAACCGGATTGAACTTAAAGGGATAAATCTTGTTAACTAGGACTATATCCATTTGAAGAACAATAGGTGCATGGTCTGAAATAAATGGAAATTCCACCCACGATCGATAATAATCTTTGGAGATTATTAAACTTTCTGCAATTAAACACCTGTCCAATCTTTTCAAAATAGCCTATGATCCCTGTCGACCATTGCACCACGTAGGAACCATCCTATACGGTCGGATATCCACTAGATTCTTTGACTTGAAGATTTCTTTTAGGTGATCTGCCATAGAAATCGAGAAATTAGTACTACCCCACACTTCCTCTGCTGAAAGCGTAATATTTAGATCCCCCGCAATTATCAAATTTTCAGTCGAGAGCAGGCCACTATTCGCCATAGAATCCCAAAAATTTCTTTTATCCATACAAGGACCATAAACGTTGAGTAAAGAGATAGAGCACTGTGTAGAAATAAACTGGCCAGTTAAGAAAATACCCCCACAGGTTAGGGATGGAGTAAGGGAGTAAATGTTCGGATCCCAAGACACTAAAATCCCCCCGGAAGTTCCTAAAGAGCTAACAACACTAGAAACCCAACTTGGCTAAAAAATTTGAACAAAATTCCTCGCTTTTTGTTCCTCAACAAGAGTCTCCTGCAAAAAAATGATATCTGGACACACACGATCCATCACCCTACGAAACGCGATAGCTTTAAGGGAGCCCTCTATCCCTCTAATGTTTAGGGATAGTAATATCATTATTTTGACCTTGCTAGGGCCTTCAACGCTCTAAGTGCCCCACTGTCCACAGTGGAAGATTCCTTTACCTCAGGAATCGAAGATCCTCCAATCGCCTTTTTCCGCGAGCTTCTGGTTTTAATGGGTGAGACCTCTATGCCCAAACCCCTAGACCAAGCATATTCCTTATCCTTGCTTGTAGGAATAGCCTTTGAGGTTGAAGCAGGTTCCCCATCCATCGTCTCAGTTAAAACTGCTTTCCCCAAATAAACAGGAAGTGGAACTGAAGTGTTTAAGCCCCGCCTAGAAGGAAGGAGACTATCAAAGACTTCCAGAAGAGCTTCATCATCAAGTTCAGATTCATGGAAACCTTGCAGACCTAAATCTAAACCAGACTATAAGGGAGACTCACTACCTATCTGAGTCGAAAGAGAATTAATTAAAACAGGTTCAACTTCGTTATCTAGGCCTACAGTAGGGAGGTTATTGTCATTACCAGGCACAAAAAGAGGTTTGAATCCAACAAGGTTCCTCGGTCCCGTGTCAACAGTGGTCGACTTATTACTAGACTTAAACCCCACAGTCAAGTCACCTACTGTAGAACCAGCTTTAATAGGAGAGTCAGGGGCCAAAACTTGTGCAGAATCCAAAAAATCCTTTTCCCACAGAGTAAGAGAATCAAACAGAGACGGGCATAAATATTTTAACTTACCCGATAAATTCTCCATTGTAAAATCCTGGTTCCTTGGAATAGTCCGGAGGCTCGGATCCAACTTACCAAAAATTTCAACTTCCGTGGTACAGTCCGGTATATCCCAGTTCTCAAGTTCTTCATCAGTATCTTCCATGACCTCCACACCTTTGCAAACCTTGCGTAGGTGTCCCATACAGTGGCATTGATTGCACCTGAAGGGAATCCCCAGGTAGTCTAAGCGTTGTTTTTTCTTTCTTTCACACCACACAATTTCCAGAGTTTCCGACAGACCACCGTGGATGTCTAACTCCACAAAAACTCTGCCAACCTTTTTGTCTGGTGCCATGAGTGAAACACTGTCTACGGAGATAAAAGTACCTAAGGAAGCTCCGATAGCTATAAGAGCAGTTTCGTTCCAGAAATGTAGAGGGGGCCCTGGTAAAAGAACCCAAAGGTGTCTCTTCGAGAAATACTCATTGTGCGGATCAAAGGCAAGACGCCACCTCTTTACCATTAAGCTGCTAGCCCCAAATAACCATCGAGTCGCTAATAAAACCTATGTATCCTCAAGCGACCTACACAGAAATCCAAGCCAACCTTTCTCCACGAAATAAACCTTTGGCGTATAACCTAGAATAGGTTGCCATATTTTGTCCATCCAGGTTTGGATAGGTTCTTGAGGTAAGTAATGATAGGATACTTGGCCTACAAGGCCACAAAGTGCCATGTTACAGGTTTCCAACAAACCTATATCCGACCCCAAAACTAATTTCCTCGGCACCTTATTGGGTCTCCAAATTTTTCATTTTTTGCCAGTAGGAAAAGGAGTACTCTGGATTGATTTCTGAGGAAAAGCATTGTGAAAACCAGAAGATTGTGAGTGTAATCCCTCCGAAAGCAAAGAGTTCAGGTTAAGAACAACAATAGCTTGGACAGAGGAAAACAAGGCCCTAGGAAGGAAAGTAGTAAAAGTCGGATTCTCAGTAGAAAAAGTAGTTGGTTTAAGTCCAAAAAAAGTAGACTCTCGTATTAAAGGCTCATTGCATTGTGATGCGATGAGACTCTTTAATCCATTAAAATTCCACCCACCCGAATCACGAGATCCCATAACATTAGCTGACAACAAGTAATGGATAAGCACTTGAAGAGAAGGTAAGGCTGACACCTAGAAGGCACCCACAAGCCCCTCCAGTTTGGTCCAGTTCCCAAAGGTGGAAAAAAAAAAAAAGATAAGGGGCCACAAAAGGATAATAGCAAGGGACAAGAAAGTTAATAGACCACAAGGTAGGCCCGGGCTAAAATAAATCTTGTGAAGAAACTACCAGGTTCCAAAATTAGTATCTGGATAGTAAGTAAGCCACTAGACATGTAGAAAACCAGGAAGACAACAAAACACATAAATATAGCCAAGGAGACAGCCTTCTATGCACTAAAACGATAAGCATGACTCCCGTCTAACTAACCAGGTTCCCCCTCCAAGAGTTTCAAAACACTCCTCGGCTCTGGTTCTACCAGTTTCCCGCCCATCTCCAATGTTGGATCTCTCTCTCTCTCTCTCTCCTGCATACCTGTACTCTTGTACATACATGCACATCTCCATTTAATAGAAAAGATTGTACCTTTATACTTTTGAAAACATCATTGTCACCTCCTTTCTATCACCGTTGTCATCCCTTCCCCTCCTTATCTTTGAAAGTTGAAGTCTAATTGAACAAAGCAATTTAGAATTTTGTAGATTTAAAAAAATAATAAAATAATAAAGTTCTTTTACAACTAAGTAAAATCACTCTCTCTCTCTCTATATATAAGAAATGAATTGACATGTTGATCTTTTAATATGTATATTGTTTTAATGATTTTGAGCCTTATTGTTGTTGTTGAAGTACCTTATCATCTTTGAAAAGAAAAGTGTTGACTTGAATCTAGAGTTTACCTTGGATATTATCCTTAAAATAAGGAGAAGTATCCAAAGATTTTCTCAAATATATCATTGAGAAAAATAAAAATTAATAAATAAACAAAATTGTTATATAAAATAAAAATACAACAAATATTATATATTTAATTTAATTTTTAATATTATTTTAATTTATAAAAATTGTTTTTAAAGATAATTTGAAATTATAAAATTATTTTTTTTAATATGAAAATTTGGAAAAAAAAATTGAATAACTAGAATTTTGATTTTTTTTACTTCAAATAAATTTTAAAATTTTAGTCAATGCTTTTGTAGAGACGTGTGAATCCAAGAAAATGAGTGGGCGACAAGGTTAAAATTGGATTTTTAAAATAATAACAAAAGACAATATTGAAATGAAAAAAAATAGGTCATAAAAATAAATTTTGTATCAAAGAAAATGTTTCATAATCAAATTATACAAATAGCATTTGTCCAATGTTAATATAGGTCAAACTTTAATGTTATTGGAATTTCAAAAT
Organism: Picea sitchensis; assembly: GCA_010110895.2. Lineage (NCBI taxonomy): Eukaryota > Viridiplantae > Streptophyta > Pinopsida > Pinales > Pinaceae > Picea > Picea sitchensis. Next base: position 84,099 of record SNQJ01S0016483.1, read on the forward strand.
CTTGAAAAGTAAACTTAGTGCTATTTAAGTGTCATAAGAATTCTAAAATCGTGGAAAGTAAACTCGCTCTGAAAGTTAGAATCCAACAAGATTCAAAGTAAAAACCAAAAATAAGAAATACTTTACATAACAATATAAAAAAAATCAAATAAAAAAAATATTTAAAAAAACCATTTCCAAGAAAGTGACTAAATCATTCACCATTAATACAATAACTATATAAAAACAAATATTTCAAATAAAGCAAGTATTTTAAAAAAACCTTTCAACAATTAATACAATAATATGCTTTGACAATTTCATTGATGATCTCACGACATGGAAAAAGAATTGGATGAGAATCATATCAATGTACAGAAACATGATGACCGAAAACATACTAGTTTTTCTTCCATTCATAAAAAGATTTCAAGTAATGTTCTTCCAAATGTGGTAACTTTAAATTTGTCATTTTCTCATAGAAATAGAAATGTAAAGACAATAAAACTGGACAAAATAATGATCAAAACATATTAGTTTTTCTCTATTTTATAAAGAGATTTCAAACAATGTTTTTTCAAAATAGGTAATTTTAAATTTGTCATTTTCTCATAGAAATAGAAATGTAAAGACACGAAAAAAAGACATTCAAAAATTTCAAAATAATTTTACTTTCAAATTTTAAATATACACACAATACTAGTGAATGTGGAGAATAATGACCAAAACATACTCATTTTTCTACAGTTCCTAAAAAAAGATTTCTTAGAAGTAAAAACCTAAAAGCAGGCAAAGCAGAGCTAATGAAACACTCAGTAATGAGTAAAATCATTTATTCATTTTAGCTACAAAGGATTCCATAAATGAAACAAGCCTGACAAAAGGAATACCAGAGCCGCTTGAATCTACCCCTAGGATTAAGGAATACCAGAGCCGCTCGAATCTACCCCTAGGATTAAACTCATATTTTCTAAAACCTTTCTTGACAGAAATGGATTTGGCACTGCTTTCTATACCAAATACTTTAGAAATCAGAACTCAAAATGTAAACTTCAAGGAAATAACATCAATAACATCATACTAGATTTTCTCAAATTGTTTTAAGAAACCGCTCAAACTATGCACTATTGTCTATCCTCTCATATTATAAATTTCCAAACATCAACAAAACATAATTAATGAGCTCCAAAACTTACTTAACCTTTTTCTAATAGTTTAGAAGTCAAACTATGCACTATTGTCTATCCTCTTATATTATAAATTTCCAAACATCAACAAAACATAATTAATGAGCTCCAAAACTTACTTCGCCTTTCTCGAATAGTTTAGAAGAGTGGTTCAAATTGAAAGCCAATGATGAGAAAATGATGAGAAATATCCAAAAGAGGCACATAGGCAGTCAAAAACGACAAGCATTATCCACCATTCACCAAGCCAATGGTTGGCTAGTGCAATGCAAGTGGGTGCAGGTGAATAAGTCGATGCATGTCCATCCCCACATGCATTGCATGATATAACATCCTCCAACTACTCCGCTCTGACTACACCTGATGATTGATTCCGGCAGTTGTATCCTCATGTGGACGCGATGTCAATCCCAAAGTACAGAGAGACTTGATGTTACTTGCATCTACTTACATTACTCCACACTCATTTTCAAATTTGAAAAAGACTTCCTTGATCACCTTACCTACATTACTCCGCGCTCATTTTCAAATTTGAAAAAGCCTTTCCTGATCAACTCTCTCCGCACCTGCGCTCAAATCCCCTGTTTTGGTCATTGAAGAGTGGAAATGGAAGCTTTTGTAGAGCGGATAGTGTCTCAAAACCCAACTAGTCAAACCTTTTTTAAAGCAACAATAAATATGTAACATGGACATGCATCGACATATCCACCTTCAATAATATTTTAACATTAACCTTCTCATAGTCATCCTCTTCTTGAGGTTGTCCATCATTGACAACTGTCTTTCTCAACAACTCCAATTTCTTTCTACACATGACATACATCACAAATATATTAGTCATCATGTAAAATAAAAATGCATGTATCATAGCATTCAAATCAATAAAACATTTTTGGATATGTCCTAGCATATCTTTATGCACTTCATCACATTATCCTTAATGTTTTTCATGAGTGCAACACAAAAAATTCTCAATTGTTTCTACAGTCATACAACCATCATCACTATGGTGTCAAAACATTTACTTTCATCAGTACACTTGTTTCTCATCCCAAAGAAAACATAATATACAACAAGAAAGGAGTTAAGGGCTCTTCCCTTTTTCCAACTCCTTCTACACAACCTGGGACTTTCAGTCCAGCTAAGTTATTCCAAGGCCTCATTGCATTTACTTAACACGGCTCATCCAAGCCTATTCATTTAAACATACTCATTGGTTTATTTTCCTTTTACCAGTTGTACTTTTTTTCACAACTGTTCTTTTAAGGACTACAACTCTGTTAGCAATTCAAAGTTTTTAAAATGAGAAAAGTACTCCCCCTTTTCCTTTTCTTTGCTTCTGGGATTTACTCCGTGCTAGGATCTTCCTGCTCTTTTCCTTGAGTAGCGTTGGTTCGGATCACCCTAACCTTTTGGATACACCAACATGCTCCAATAGCAAACTTTTTTTTTTGTTCATAATGAATCATGAACATGTGCATTTTGCACATTACCATTCAGTTATCAGAATGGTCAACTTTCATTTGTTATTCTTCCATTCATGCATTATGTTTTAAAATGTAATCCAAGATTCTTGTATATGTATATATAGGCTTGCAGCCCACTACTCAATTCTCAACAATCATTAAGGTTGTGACTCTATTCTCCTAACATAGTCTTTACACAGTTCCTCCACAGGAAACTCCTTCAGCATACATCTTCTTTATTTCATATCCATCACTATCTGTGATGGCCTCAAACTTGAGTCAACTTCAGATTTATCTTTTCAATTGTTTACCAAATATTCCACAAGGAATATAAACACGTATCTTTATTATGCATCCAGATTATTTATCCACATATGTTCCTTGTTTTGTTAACTTACATTCATGATGCACTTAACCACATGCATAATCATGTTTCATTTTATCATGACAACAAAGCGTCCTTGCTCATTTAGTCTTTCATCTATCTATACTATCTTTTCTTGAGGGAATGGAACACATTCCCCTCAAGATAGTATTCAAAACAAAACTTTCATGACTCATCAGGATAAAGTCAACCATGCATCCATGGTATTTATTCAATCTTAGAAAGTGAAATTCTTGCCTTATATTTCACTCATTTAGGAAGCCACGTCGTGCCTTTAATATACATATACTCTTACATCATACATGTGCATTACTTTCACATTTAATATCATTCATTCATATATATTTGGTCTTCATATTTATATTTATACTAGGAAACCTTATAACACATTCATTCCATGCACTCGAGCATGTATAAACATAGATATATGTTCAACATGCAAGTTCATTGCTTGCACCTTGTTCCATGTCATTCACACGGATGGACATTTCAAAATTCCATATCCTTCTCCCAGGTATCTTTCAACCATTCTTACGATAAGTTTCATAGAGATACTCATCACTGAGATTCTCTCTCTGCTGAGAACTTGCACTGATCCATAGGATATCCTCATCGGAAGTTTCACAGACATATTCATAACTAGGTTTCCCTATCTAAAAAATAACAACTAGCAATAAAACACTCTTGCCTCAATTGCTATAAAGCATTTCCCAACTCATAAATACAGTCTGGGCAATTTTTACCATGACCGAGGTAACAAAAAACTAATCTAGCTTCCAACTAGTCTTGATCAACAGACCTTTCGATCAAGGGAATCCTTTTCTAGATTTCCCCTCACTACGATTTAAGTATACCAAACCATATCTATATGGCTACCATCCACCAGTGGATGTAAATCTGACCCATTAGTCATCTAGAAATGCCCCAACACATTTGATCTGAAAATGAAAAAGGTTTGTGTATACAAATTTGCAAGTGAAATATTTATGTGACTTAGGCAATTGGATCAAGTTGCAAGCAAATAAAATTAATGAGTTTTTTTACTTAACATGAACATAATAAACAACCATCAAAAGTAAACACATAACACAACAAAATGATAAAGGAGTTCAATCCTCTCTTGGGCTACATCTCCTGGTCCAACTTCCAATGGATCATTTTCATTATATGATAAAAGTGTCAAAATAAGTGCTTTACAATGCTTAGAATTCAAAATAGATGGCTCCAATGGCTCAATAATTTCCAAAAACACCAAGTTGGGCTCTTTTTGCACCTAGTTTGGCCAAAAAATGAGAAAAATACACTCCTTCAAAGTTTTTCCCCAATAGCTTGTTGTACCTGCTCGCAAAAACGTACCTCCATGTGACTGAACCTAGCTCCGTTCATTTTTCATGCCAAAAACCCAGCACACGTGCCATTCTACAATTTCAAGCAAAATGTTGTACCATTAACGAGCATAGGCACCTTTCCCGGCTAAGGTTGTGGTCGCATGGCCCCATGTGGCCAAGCATCGACCTACAAATCCACACACCTTCCAGCTTATCCGTTGGATATTCCATGTCGTGGTCATGTGGTAAGGGTTAAGTAGTAGTGTCCGAGGGTTGGGGCTAAGTCCTGGTCCTTTTTCCGCCTGGATTAAACTTTAAAGCAAGTTCAAATATTTCTTTTAAACAACATGATTAAGAAACAACCATGGGTGGGATGGTAGCCCGACCTTTTCCAAGTCTCTTCCGTAGAGAGAGGTCTCGGGTTCGACCCCCGGGGACTCCATAAACTTTTACACCAACAAACCAACAACGGGGTTCCACGTGGCAACCCCTGGTTAGGCCACGTGGCACCTTTCCATTCACCCCATACCTGACACATGTCGACCACTAGCTGGTCCATGTCCCTGCCAACCAATCTGCCAAATCACCTTTCCACGTCAGCGCCTTCCACATCAGTTGTACGGTCGTACGATCAACTGACACGTGGACTGAACAATCAACATTTTTTTTCCTTGTTTGGAAAGTGAAATATTTATGTGACTTAGGAAATTGGATCAAGTTTCAAGGACATAAAATTAATGAATTTTTTTACTTAACACGAGAAGCATAAACAACCATCAAAATTAAGCACATAACACAACAAAATGATAAAGGAGTTCACCCCTCTCTTGGGCTACATCCCCTAGTCCAACTTCCAATGGATCATTTTCATTATATGCTCAAAGTGTCAAAATTAGTGCTTTACAATGCTCAAAATGCAAAATAGATGGCTCCGATGGCTCCAAAATGTCCAAAAACCCCTAGTTGGGCTCTTTTTGCACCCGATTTGGCAAAAAAATGAGAAAAATACATTCCCTGGAAGTTTTACCCCAATATCTTGTTGTACCTACTCGCCAAACACACCTCTGTGTGAATGAACCTAGCTCCGTGTGTTTTTTGTGCCAAAAACCTAGCGCACATGCCATTCCACAATTTTGGGCAAAATGTCTCATCGTTCGCGAGAATAGGCACCTTTTTCGGCAGAGGTTGTGGTCGCATGGCCCCATGTAGCCAAGCATCAACCTACAAATTTGTGCACCTGCCAACTTATCTGTTGGATAATCCATGCTGTGGTCATGGGTTAAGGGTTACATAGTAGTGTTCGAGGGTTGGGGCTAAGCCCTGGCCCTTTTCCCACCCAGATTAAACTTTAAAGCAAGTTCAAATATTTATTTTAAACAATATGTTTAAGAAACAACCGTGGGTGGGCTAGTAGCCTGACCTTTTCCAAGTCTCTTCCATACACAGAGGTCCCGGGTTTGACCCCCGTAGACTCTATAAAATTTTACACCAACAAACCAACGACGGGGTGCCATGTGGCACATTTCCATTCACCCCTTTCCTGACACATGTCGATCACTGGTTGGTCCATGTCCCTACCAACCAAGTTGCCAAATTACCTTGCCATGTCATCCATATGGTCGTATGGTCAGCTGACACGTGGACTGTACAGACTGTACAATCAACATTTTTTTTGCATGTTTGGAAATGTGGACAGAACGCGATATCTCAACCATACAGACTCTATTTGAGCCTGTTCAAGTTGTGTTGTGATCATGAGGATGAGATATATGCAATGAATCCATTTTCGAGCAATTCCAAAAACTTTGATTTTTGAGCATGTTTTTGATCCCCAGGATCACTCCTCCCCATTAGGAAACTTTTGGACCTCCAAAAGACTAATTTCAGTCAATTTGAAGATGAGGGTACAAGTTCCTCACCTTTCCAACCTCAATCCATCAACTTTTCTTGGATTTGTACCTTTAATACCAACACGAAGGTAGTCCACATTCCCTCGTTTTAAAGTTCTTATCTTTTTGTCAAGGATTGTATCCTCATGCAATTCTGAAATATATTCTGGTGAGAAGTCGTCTATGGAAGGAATTTGAACATTCTCTCTTTGATCATCAATCAAAGAAGGCTCATACAATATGAAATTCTCAACATTAACAATTGCATACATTTTCATAGAAGGAGGCAAATCCAAACGGAAGGCATTGTTACCAATCTTTTCAAGAATCTTGAAAAGTCCATATCTAATTGGTTTTAGTTTTTTACCTTCTCCTTTAAGCCTCTCTTTGCTAATGTAAAGCCAAAATTCATCTCCAAGTTGGAAACTGTGATCAACATGATGCTTTTCATGTCTTGTCTTGTACTTGGCTTGGCTTTTTTCCAATTATTTTTATATCATTTGATGCACCAACTGAGTTTGCTCAATGAAATTCTTTTCTCTATCAATGTCATAATGACCATCAATAGCAACATCCTTCCCAAAGATAAAATCTAAAGGAGATTCTAGCAAATAACCAAAACATGCCTCAAATGGAGATGTTTGAGTCGAAGAGTGCTTATCTTGGTTATAAGCATGTTGAATGTAGTGTAGGTGTTCATCCCAAAGATTAGGATGTTTGCTGCGATAACCATGAAGAAGATGCACTACTGTTATATTCATCACTTTTGTTTGACCATCAATTTGTGGATGAAATGTTGTACTCTTTTTCAGCTTGGTGTCCATGAGTGCCCATAAGCTTGACCAAAATTTCCCAATAAATCGAGAATCTTGATTAGAAATAATGGATTTGGGCAACCCAAAATGTACCCAAACATGCTGAAAGAACATTTGTGCCATTTTTTTAGTTGTAACTTGCTTCTTACAAGGCACCAAAATACACATTTTGCTGAAATGGTCAACCACAACATAAAGATAATCATTATTCTTTTTAGACATAGGTAATCCTCCTACAAAGTCCATGGAAATGCTTTCCCAAGGACGAGAAGGAACCGGAAGTGGAGTATACAATTCTAACTTTTTGTTGCTAGGCTTACTTGTAGCACATAAAGAACATCCTCTTACATATCTTGAAACACTTTCATTCATTTTAGGCCAATAGCAATACCTTTTCAAATTAGCCATCATCTTGCCTACACCAAAGTGGCCAGCAATAAGAGAAGAATGTGCTTCCCTTATGATGTTGACGCTTTCACCCTGTGGAATACATAGCTTGCCAAGATGATACAAAAACTTATCATGCACATGGTAATCCAATTCCTCAACTTGGTTATAATGACACAATGTTGCATAAACCTCCTTAAAATCAACATCTAAAGCATACTATTCAACATAGCTCTCATGCATGGTAGAATTATGCTTAAGAATAATTGAAGCACTAACAATAGGCCTAAAAATCATATCAACAACTTTGTTATAAATGTCTTTCTTATACCTGATAACCAAGTGGAATTGTTGTAGGAAACCCATCCATTTGAAGTGCCTTGATTGTTGTAGCTTTGTTTGTGATTGTAAGTATTGCAATGGTTGATGATCTGCATGGATGATAGTTTATTTTCCCAACAAATAATGTTTCCATTTTTTCACACTTTTCACCAATGCATACAACTCCTTATCATATGTAGGTTAATTAATCACAACACCATTAAGAGTTTCAGAATGAAAACAAATGGGCTTACCATGTTGCAACAAGACTGCTCCCATTGCATAGTTACTTGCATCTGTTTGTATCTCAAATGGCTCTCTCAAATCAGGAAGTGCAAGAACTAGAGCTGAACTAGTCTTCTCCTTCAATGCATTAAAATCTTTTTTTTGCTTGCCTCCCCATTGGAAAACTTGCTTGATGCTTGTCGCTGCATGTAATGGAGTTGCAATTGAAAAGAAGTTAGCAATAAACTTTCACTAATACTGGGTTACTCCCAAAAATATTCTTACCTCTGTTACATTGTTGGGCTTGGGCCAATCCATAATGGCTTTGACCTTTGAAGGATCTATTTTCAGTTCTCCTCCTCCAACAATATGTCCCAAGTAAACAAGTGAGGTCTTTCCAAACTCACATTTAGACATCTTTAAAAACAANCTAAATGTGAGTTTGGAAAGACCTCACATTTAGACATCTTTAAAAACAATTTTTCTTTCTTCAAGACATCTAAAACTTTATTTACATGCATAACATGCTCTTCACTAGATTTTCTAAATATCAATATGTCATCCAAGTAGACAATCACACAATCATCAAGAAAATTCCTTAAACCATCATTCATAACTCTCATGAATGTAGCAGGAGCATTACAAATCCCAAATGGCATAACCATCCATTCAAACAAACCTTGCTTTGTTTTGAAAGTTGTCTTCCATGTGTCTCCTTCAACAATCCTAATATGATAATATCCACTTCTCAAATCCAACTTAGTAAAATACTTAGAATCTTTCAATTGATCAAAAAAATCATCAATTTTAGGAAGAGGATAGCGATTTTTTTATCGTAATCTTGTTCAAGGCTCTGAAATCTACACACATGCACCATGTACCATCTTTCTTTGGTAGTAAAACAATTGGTGACCCACATGGGGATGTGATTGGCATGATAACCCCTTTTTCAAGCAACTCTTGGATTTGTTTTTTTAATTTCAACATTCTCCACGACTGACATCCTGCACATACCAATGTTTGGAAGAGGACAATCTTGTTGCAATTTAATCTCATGTTGGATACCCCTTTTAGGAGGAAATCCTTTTGGTTCTTGAAACATCTCATCATATTGGTTAACAACCTCATATAAATCAGATTTTAACTTTGCATCACAACCTTGGAAAGCTTCTTTTTCAACATTGTCTTTGGGTTTGATCATCAAGAGTACAAATTTCTTACTAGCATTGATTAATCTCTTCATTTGTTCAACATTTACAAGTGACAAATTCAACTTCTTTGTATGTGCTCTAACCATGTACTCAACTCCATTTAAAAAATAAATGATATTTGTTCTCATGACGATGAAATATGGCTCTCCTATCATATAAATATGGGCTTCCAAATACAATACCAGAAATATCCAATGGAATAACATCAAGCTCTACCTCATCTATAAAGTTTGTAGTGATGGAAAATCTAAGTTTACATCTTCTTGTCACATGCAATTTGGCATTGTCACATATCCAACCTAGAGGATATGGTTTAGGATGAGGAGTAGTTTTCAAATGCAATTTCTTTACTGTATCTTTAGAAATGAGGTTTGCTTGAGATCTAGTATCAAATAGAGTATCTATCTTGGTATGCTTTGAAATTACCCTTATGTGGAAAATATATATTCTTTTTCTTGTTGAGTTTCATTGAGGCTACTACTTGAAGAACTATTACTTGTAATAGAGTCCTTACCTTGAAAACCCATGGCTGTGATTTTTGTTTCATCACCATAATCAGATCCTAAATCATGTTGTGTAGTTGCAACACTCTTTGGTTTCCCTTTATTGTTGAACTTTTTGGGTCTCATTTCAGGATGAAGTTTCCAACAATGGTCTTCATCATGGCCATGTTTTGAACAATGTTTACATGTGAGTTTTTCTCCCTCTTTCTTGGCTGACACATTCTTCTTTCCATTTCCTTTGAATTTCCTCTTTCCCTTGTCTCCATTAACAAATGGATTCTTTCTTCCCTCTTGAGGAGCATTATTCCCTCTTGCTTCCAAATGAGTTTCTTGTACACAAACTTCATCTAGATTTGTAGGGTTAAACATGAGAATTGTGTGTCTCAAATAACTATGCAATCCTCCAATGTATATCAGTAAAGTTTCTTGAGAAGATAAATCTATACCCAAAATCAAAGATCTTCTTCTAAATTCTTGAGTGTAGCTTTACACACTTTTCCCTTTAACTTGTCTAAAATTTTGTCAATCCATGATAGCTTTCTTCATGTATGCTAATGGAAAAAATTTCCTTTTAAGTAATAAAATCATTCCAAGAGGATAAAACTTTACCATGCTTTTTCATGTCCTCTTGAGTTTTGACTTCCCACCAAATGAGTGTTGCACTTTCCAATATAAGATAAGAAAGATGAATCTTAGTTTCATCATATTTGATTCTTTGTATCCTATAATACACTTCAATTTGATGAATCCATTTATCCAATTTCTCATCATTTACCTCTCCATTGTACATAGGCAATTCAAACTTAATATCAAGCTTAAGCAAAGGAGTTTGTGGAGGAATTTTATCATGTTCTTTTGGAGAATTTGGAGGTGGTTGTGAAATGGTAGAAGAAGTGGAAGATGAAGGTGAAGGAGGTGGAGTATCACCATTCCCTCCATTTCATTTTGGAGTTATATCACCACTATATTCATTACCTCTTGGAGGATTTGAGCTTTCACCTTGCAACCTTGTAGTCCTTTCTTCAATTAAAACTTTCACCATTTATGTCATATCATAAAAAGATTTTCTGAAAGTTTCATCTTCTGATTTTCATGACTCTCCTCATGAGCCATGCTTGGTGAATGCCTCCTTGAAACCCAAGGTGAATGTATAGTTCTCCTTCTTGAAAGTTGAGAAATTGTCTCTACAAGTTGACCTTATCCTCTTGTGAGCTTCAACCTTGTAAGCATCATAAAACAAACACTTGCAAACACTTGCAAACACTTGCAAACAATCAAACCTTCAAAAACCTCTGCTATGATACTAACTTGATCTGAAAATGAAAAATGTTTGTGTATACAAATTTGCAAGTGAAATATTTATGTGACTTAGGCAACTTGATCCAATTTCCTAAGTCACATAAATATTTCACTTGCAAATTTGTATACACAAACCTTTTTCATTTTCAGATCAACTTTGCCACATTGAGGGTCAATATTTTATTAATCCTTCTACCTTATCCTCATAAGGCACTATGTACTCAACATCATCAATCTTTTACTTATGCTGCCATAGTCAGATCATCACTAACCATATGATCTATGACATCACCATATTTTACATCCAATGACAGACTATAATAAGTATATATGCATGTTATATGCATGGTCTATATTTGTGGTATTCATTTCATCATATCATCATGCACCAAGAATTGTACCCATGTCTGCAGTGCAGACGGGTTCCACTTACTTACCTCATTTATAATGAATTCTAGTGTTTAATAACATTTGGACTATTTCCTTAAAGTCCAAATAAAATTTCGAAGTCTATTACTTAATAGGTATTTTAATACAGAACTCCATGGCATCTTTAGATCATAATTAGTCTTGGGAAGAAAGTTCATCTCTTTCTTTTTAATTTTTCGTAGAGGTTCTAGTTGTTTTGTTTATTCTCATTAAAACAAAAGATATGTTGTAAATGCAAATCAGCCTTAACCATTACACCGATAATTCTTCCTTCTATTCAACAACAACCAGGGATGAAGGTCACTCTCCTCCTCTCACATGAATTCTGGCAGATTATTTTTCTATTCACCAAGCAAGGGAGGTTTCTATGATTGCTCACTCAATCACTTCATATTTTTGCAGCTCCATTTATAAGCTTGATTAGAAAAAATGATGCCCAACAATTCCTGTACCCAAAAACAAATTCGTTTCTCAATTTCCTTCAGAACCAGAGAGTTTCACATGATCTCCCTTTTCAGAAAATGGTCACTAGACCCATTCCTCTTGCATATACACACCCTTAAGTTAATAGGGATACACACTCCCCTAGCACAACCATGAGCTTTTGAACTTGCTCATGTCACTTCACTTCTACCTTCATGAATGTTTTTCTCAATCTATAAGGCTCCTTTTTACTTGCTTACTGGGTTATTCCAGCAACAATTTTCATTCCTTATAGGTCAAGTAAATTAACCTCACCATTTCCATCAATCCTTTGATTGCGAGGGATCATACACATATACAAGGTTTAATCCTTTATTAAAGTAGTAATTATTACTGCTACGGACCCTTTCAATCCATTCACATCCAATTCTTGTTATTAGTTCCTATCATCATAATCCCACTCCTGTAGGAGTAGCTATCATTCTACCAAATCAACAATATGCTCCCTCTACCGCACATCATCATGTAACTTTTCTGTTACAAGAATTTTAGGACAAAACCTCAATCAAGGAGCTGGTGTAGATAACAACTAAACTTTTCCAAAGTAGATGAAATTTTCTACTAGGCTTGTCTTTGCCTTGTTATACCAGTCCCGTGATTGATTTTTGGCCCATCCAGGCCTAGTGTTTGAATCTTTCTCTGATAGATAGAGTACGGCAGGGTGTCCTCCCCCTTAAATTTTATTTCTAATAAAAATTTTAATCGACTTTTCCATGAGCCCATGCAGGACAAGTGTTGTATATTGCTCTGATACCACTCTATCATACATCTAACCCCTTAAATACCCTTTTAAGGGATCGCGTATAAATTTTTCCTCAATTCTGCATCTTCTTGAATCCCTCAGATAAGGGAACCATTTCCTTCTACTCTCTGAGAGATTTCCAACGACTATAAACTTGTCCAAAACTGAGTTCTTGTTCGAGATTTATGGCGTTTTGAAGTTTCGGGGTATCATTAGACAATAGCCACCCCCCTTCGCCACGTGACATCGATGTGGCATCACTTCTATCATGTCGTCCGACATGGCACCATCAAGACCTAGGTCATCATCCCCTGGCGATGACATAGTAGTTGGTTTCAGGGAAATACTTCATGATCTTCGTGGATACTGGGCCTTCGACCCTCCGTCATTCCTATACCAGAGTCTCTTTCCTCTTCAGAATCTACAGTGGAATTAGATCCACCATTGGATCTAACGGCTAAGATTCATCCACTCTCAACCCATGGTTTAGACCTGACAAGGGAAATGGGTCCCTGTTGACGGGCGAAATTGATCATCCGTCAACTGGAAGAGTGGAACCGGTCCGGGGTTGTCTAATAACCCAAGCCATTTGGAATGAACCACCCTGACGGGTTTAGCGGCTCCGTTAGCCGATCTAAGGTCCTAAGAAAACAAAAAGAAAAACTACTCTAAACTAACTAATCTAACTAAAATTAACTATTAAAACAAACTAATAAACTAATCTAACTAAAACAACTATTAAAACAAACTAATAAACTAATCTAACTAAAACAACTATTAAAACAAACTAATAAACTAATCTAATTAAAATAACTATTAAAACAAATTAAACAAATCTAACTATTATATATACAATCTACTAACTACTATTATACTAACTCTAACTAATTAACTATCTAATTACTAACATAAATAAATCTTATTCACGAAATGTACAATRTCTACAATTTACAGATTTAAATAAAACCTGAAAAACTCATTAATATTCTKCCCTAAGACAGAGAAAGATATTTTTTGTTGATTTTATAATTTTATGAACATAAATARAACAAAAACTAACTAAACTAAACAACTAATACACTAATTCTAACTACACATTTAACTAAACATATATCTAGCTAAACTACTTAAATTATACTAAACAAATTAACTAACAAATAAAACACAAACTGACCTAGATAAATGCTCCAGGTTTGTCCTGTGTATGATGATTTTCTCAGCTGATCGGAGGGAGGAAACCCGCATCGATTTATCCAGGAGCTTCTCGTAAACGATAGCTGCAGTGCTCTTCAAGTATGATTACAGGACAAACAAGACATAAAAAATTACAACAATCTTATGATTTATAAATCTTCACAGTTAGATAAACCTGTATGCAAAGACTTATACAAAATAATTCAATTGATGAAGAAGAGAAATCTGTCATTCATTAACTGAAYAAAGTAATTGCTGTATTTTTAAGTATTGAAAGAAATCAGATATGGATAGCACATTAATTAAATCATATCATTCTGCAATAGACTATGATAGCTAAAGTAGTCTATAATCAACTGCAAATGACATGCATAAACTTGAAATAAAAGATTGATATATTGAAAAGCGAAAGCTGTAGCAAAACATCAACTCCTGTTTCAGTTTGTATTAGAAATCCATAGCCTAGTTCTCCCACAAGTGAGGATGCCCCTTATTACAAAAAACAATAAGTATTTAAAGCCCTTCCACAGGGCAAAACATCCATGTGGAAGTTATCAAAACTGTTTACATAAAATCTGGGAAGATATCCCAAGTCCGACTAAACTAGGAACCTAAAACAAAACTAAATCACACAAATATCTCCTACTGTTCAGTATGTCCAGTGCAATTCGGATGTACCTGAAAGGTGTTCAAAATAGACAAGTTAGAAGGGTATTTTATTAATAAAATGAAAAAAAAAAATAAAAATCTAATTCTATAGACTAGCTACAGAATCTTGCAATTATGTAGCTGGTCTAAATAAGACACAGAATCAACATTAAAATCAACTCAAATCTTTTAAAGAATTAAATTCAACTAACATCCAATAGCTATTTGAAAACGAAACATTCAAATTGAAATTGTTATACCATTTTGAACTCAAACAAGACCAAGATCAATCAAATGACTACAGACATACGTGTACTCTGTTTCGTTTGTTACCACAAAGTCGGGTGAACAAAATCATATCGAACAACAATGAAATTGTTTCATATCAAATTGACATCGATACAATCAAAACAAATCATAGGCAATTGTTATGTTGCCTCCTCAACAGGAAACATGATCGAATCCAAACAAGATCATTTTCAAATCGACATAACTATATTGACATAACAAACGATCCATGCCACGAGCGAGTTAAATCAAAACTGGCGCATAAATGTTCACAAATGAGATCAAAACAGGATCAATTAGTTAATAACAGAGTTCGTAAGAATTATCCGATCGTTTGTTATTGCAAATTGGGGCAGACAAAATCATTCACAAAATCATTTCTTGAATTCATTTTGAAATGACTATTACCCGAATTTCCTCATACGAATTTGACAAAAATGACATAAGTTGGTCTGAGTTAACAAACTCGTTTGAAAATTAAAATTAACAGAGCTGCAATCAAGTCTATTGTTGATATGAATACAACTCATAAAATCAATCATGCTAACTGAAGATACACAACAATCCAATCAAGCAAATCGAATAGCTAGGGTTTAACATAGTTATTATGAATCAAAACTGCTCCATGATTCGGGCGTGGATATCGTTTACACAGGCTTGAATGAGAGTATTGTTTTCATGAAAAACATAGTTGTTCTTTCCAAATCATTGTCAATCAGAGTTGTATTCCTGATTTAGAAGATTATATCAATTTAAACTCACGAAGTTGTTCCAAAATCACGGCATACAAATTGAATTAGAGCCGATATAATCTAACCATAATGAAATCAAACCAAATCAAACATGATCGTGCTCTAAATTCAGCATAAAAAAAAACTTCCTGTTCAAATTGGATACAAACAAATTCACTTGAAAGAAAACCATCGATTTCATTAACTTAACAGGCAAACGAATCAAATCCGATGAAAATCTATCAGTGGCTAAACTGGGTATTAGCAAATCGTGTATCCAAATGGAAATTTCATTTATTTTTAGCAAAGCGAAAACAATGTACAGGATGAACACATTAGGACAGAGCCATTTCGAATGATAGACAGAGCTATTTGAAAACCAAATTCAAATCATTGTATTAATCCTGGTCATTCACAAAACTAAAATGATATCAAAATTCATACCTGTACGACGAGCAGACGGCTTGATCACGACATTTTGGAGTTGACAACGGCTATAGCCGATTCAACATTCTGAAAAACAATGGAACCAGTAGTCCTCTGCTTCCTATCAGTTGCTTGAAGTTTTTCTCTTTGGCTGGTCAATACTGCAACTTGATTTTCCAATGATTGGATTTTCGATTGAAGGAGGGGAACGTCTATATAGTATCATTCCAACCACAAATCACATTGGTCACAGGATGACTGTCCGGGCTTCGAAAGTGCAGGTGAGGGTTTGGTTACATTGTCGAGGGTTTCGTTAGGTATTTTGATCCCAGGGTAGCTAGGATTATTCTTTAGGCAAGGGGGAAGATTTGAAATGAAGTCATAAGGTGGCTTGGAACACAGACCCTGTGAGTAAGGGTACTCACTGGATTGGAAGCGTTCTATGTCAGAGTTCGAATCCTCACTAAGGACTATGGGCTTCTTCTCAAAACTAGGTTTAGGCTTATTTCTAGCCATTCTTGAGATAAGCCGAGCATTATTTTTTCCTTTGCCATCAACAGTAGGGTTACCTCTAACCTTTTTGCTCACAGGATTTTTTATAGCCTCATCCTTCTCAGTTATAACGTCGAGTAAGTGCATATCAGGGTCGACCAAAGGCTTAGGAGAGGGCAGTAGGAAATGGAAGGGCACTGGTGGATCGACCTTGGTTTCATTAACCATAGGCTTGTCAACCTGGACAGGGTCTGTATCATCAAAACCATTTCAAGCGATAAAAGCTCGCCAGCTATCACCGTGGATACTTAAGTAGTGAAAAATGATAAGTCTGATTAAGCCATGGTGGAACAGGCTACTATCAACCTTCTCCCTTTTAAACCTTTTCGACATTTTATATAGGCTACGCTGGAAATAAAAGGGCATATTCAATGGGTATCCCATAAAATTCATTAACAGACGCAGGTGGTAGAGAAAAACGAGTCCATATCGACCCTCATAGGTCACGAATTGTTTGACCACCATCAAAATATCATGCCATCGTGGTTTAAGCACAGAGATGGGCATACCTCTATCACAAGATGTGACCTTTCGCGAGACGAACAGTAGATTCCATGGCACCTCCTCGACCTTAGAGTTTTTAAACCAACACTGGCCTGAGGATGGTAACCCTATAGCAGGACTAATAAATTCCTCATTGATTTCCAATTGAATGTCGCCCACCTTGGCTCTACAACCATCAAAAGTCAGAGCAAACTGCTGTGCAAAAAATAGATTAAAACCCTCAAATCGCTGTACAAAGGTGAGCCAACCGTTATCCTCTAAGTCCTTCCATGCATTATCGAACAGTAGCAAGGCTTGGATACTGTTCGGCTCGATTCGCACCACCGGTGCCATGGAGCCGAGCACACGGTAAGTCCAGGGTTTGGATCAACATACACAGGAGCAGAGTGCACGAAGGGTTACCCGAGCTAATAGAGGTGAAACAGGGATAAGGGATAGACATTAATGATATCGTGCGAAGGTGGTGGAGCTTACTTCTGCCATGCATAATAGTTATTGCCAAAGGTACAACCACCGGCGCTTATAGATGTTCAACCCACTATTGTATGGTTTAACAATCATGTCATTTGCCCAACCAATGAAACCAATGGTAAGTGTATTAATCAACGCGCGCAATGGTTATACCATAGTTTTAAAACCAATCATACAAATTGAAATCAATACCAAGTGTTTAACCAATGTGACAAGCGTTGTATCAATTCATATCAAGAGTTTAAGCGAGGTACCAATGCGTTTTGAACTAGGTGTCATATCAAATGAAATATTTCAAGGGTTTAACCGTAACACCTATATATTTTATGGAAACAATGTGCAAAGTAATCTGATCAAATAACATGTAAATCCAACTGCCAATGCATCGCAATTTAATGAAACGAAAATACATAATCAGTCAAAGAATGCCCAATGAGTGCAGATCAAAAGGTCTTGCCAACTGTATAATGATAAATAGGCATATCGACAGGAAGGATAACGACAGTTCAATAATGATTTTAATGCGGGTTCGAAGGACCAAGTTTTCACGCTTACAGTTGTGAAAACAAAACGAAGGTAAGTGTGCGAACAACGCAAAAATAAAAGTGTCGTTTCATTTGAGAATTGCGACGAAAAATTGAGGTTTGCAAAACATTGGTGCAGGCAGCTTATAAGACAGTGGAAAAATGTGTATTGGCTGCCAATAATGGCGACACACTAGTAGAAGCAGTTATCTCTGCCAAAAGAACAAATTTAGATTAGGACAGCAAAGATAAATTCAACTCAAAAACAACAACCAGAAAATCGTATAAACATCATCGTTAACCAACTATTCCAGCAGTGTTTTAAAAGATGAAAACAGATAATAGTCTTAAGACCAGCGAGTCACGATATTAAAGATAAAATCTCCAATACTGTTGACAGAGCCACTGCTGCCAGCAGGCGTCCATAGCCTCGACAGGGTTGCCATTTAACCCACTCTGACATCTGTATCCTGCCAAGAAGTTCCGGATCATAATAAAGGACGTTAAGAGGTTTTTTTTTTTTATTCGCAAATTTTCATATACCCGACATTGCTTCACTACCAGCGGGCCTGTTCAGTACCCCGACAAAGTTGTCTTGGCGTCATGCATGTATTTACCCGCTGCCAGCAGACCTGTTCAGCATCCCGATGGGTTTACAAGCACTTCCCACAGCTCTATTATTGATTTATTTTATTTTGTTTTTCAAAGATTTATAGTTGAGCGGGGTGACGCTGAAAATCATGATATTTTAACATATTTTTTCAGACCTCATCAAAATTTTTTAGAACTGTCCTTTATTAAGATCCATAGATGTTTTATTTACAAAAACCACTTCCTAAGGCAGGGAGACATCTTTCGAGTCATTCCCTTGAGGAATAGGGACAACGTAAAAAGATAATAGATGATTATGACAAGCTTCGCTCAGAGATTGAAATCAGTCAACTTCTTTCAAACAACAGACTTTTTCCAACATGGATATAAATTTCAAAAATATACCGTTGATGTTTATACAAATTTTCTTAGTAGTTATCTCAGCGAAAGAATTTTCTATTGTCTTTGTCTGAATATCTCAGTGTACAGGTATGTGTATTTTTCAAAAACACAAGCTGATAAATTCAAAGAAAAATCAAGAACAAAAAAGCAAACGAAAAAGCAAACAAAGCAGAATATGTACATAATATACAAGGGTTGTTATCAAGCAAAGTACCTTTTCAGGGCTTGGCCATTCACCGGATAGGTGTCAGGCTGCCCTTCTAGATTCTGCAATCGAAAAGAGCTGGGACCTAACTTTTCAGTGATTAAAAACGGTCCAAGCCACAAGTTTTGAAATTTCGTGTGCTCTCCCTTTCCCTCATGCGGTTTGTCCCACTTCAAGACAAGGTCACCTAATTCGAAGTTCCTATCAGAGGCAGAGTTAGAATCGAACCAACTTTTGACTATCTGTTGATGCTGATCTAACTTAGGTTTAGCTTGGGCTCTTACCTCTTCTAGCTTCATCAAAGCGTTAATTCGGTTTTCCAAAGGGGGACAATCTTCTTCTTGTATTTTCTGTGACAACTGTAGCGAAGGAAGAAGAATGTGAGGTGGCAGCATTGCTTCTCTGCCATAAACGAGAAAAAAGGAGGAGTTACCTACACCATCTTTTGGCGTTACCCTATCAACCCACAGCGCGTTTAATAGTGCATTGTGCCAATTTTTGTGATTTTCAACCACCGTTCTCTTGATGATTTTGATCAAGTTCTTGTTTGTCGATTCTGCCAATCCGTTGCCTTGGGGGTAATAGCTAGCAGAATAATTCAATTTAATTCCTTTTTCCAAAGCGAATTCACTCATCTCAAGAGAGGAAAAGTAAGTAGCATTGTCGAACAATAAACAATCAGGGATACCAAAACGAGTGATGATATTTGAATTTAGGAAGGCAATTACCTGACTGGTGTTGACGGTTCTTAACGTAGCGGCTTCAGACCATCTGGTGAAATAATCTATGGCTGTTATGATAAACTTATGCTGTTGTGAGGAAGGGGGATTGATTGGACCTATGATATCAAGGCCCCACTGCTGGAAAGGAAAGTCTACTGAAATAGGCTGCAAAGGAAAGGCTGGTTTTTGTAACCGCCCTGATGCTTTCTGACAAATGATACACTTACGACATAAAGCATGAGCATCTCTAAAAAGCGTGGGCCAGTAATAACCAGCTCTCAAAACCTTATGGGAAGTGGTGTCACCACCGAAGTGACCACCATCTTCCCCTGCATGCAACTCTAGTAAG
Source organism: Picea sitchensis (assembly GCA_010110895.2). Classification (NCBI taxonomy): domain Eukaryota; kingdom Viridiplantae; phylum Streptophyta; class Pinopsida; order Pinales; family Pinaceae; genus Picea; species Picea sitchensis. Next base: position 104,355 of record SNQJ01S0016483.1, read on the forward strand.
ACTTTTTCTGCTTCGTCTTTCTCAAGATAGTGCATCAGTACGTCGTCAAAATTTTGACGAAAAAGGATACCATTAACCAAATGAAAGGAGGCAGACTTTAATCTCAATGCTCTTCTCTTGGTGGGATCTAGGTGACGGGGGGATGATCCATGTTCAAGATAGAATTTTATATCGTCATACCAGGGACTGACAACGTTTTGTATACAATAGATTGCATTCTGATCGTGTTGTACTAGGTTTGACAGATCGTTTTCTTCTTGCTGTCCTTCGACTGAATCAGCAACTAACTTTCATAACCCTTGGCCTCTCACTATCTGAGCTGGGGTGATTTCTATGTCGTACTCCTGTAAAGAAGTAACCTAGTTAGCCCTCTTTTCTCCTTGTTCCTTCTGCACTAACAGGTTCCTAACGGCTGGGTAGGGAACAATAATCTTCGTCTTAGATTTCAAAAGATACGACCGAAAGTGTTTGACTGCTTTGAAAACAGCGTAGGCCTGCTAATCTACCGCGGGGTATTTTAGTTCAGCGCCTTTGAAAGCAGAGCTCATAAAGGCAATGGGTACTTTGTTGTTTTCGGCGTTCTTTTGAGTTAGGACTGCGGCGTAGGAGCGGTCAGAAGCAAAAGTGTAGAGTGTGAAATCTTTTGAAAAGTCGGGGCTCATGAGAGAAGGATCATATATTATAGCCTTCTTTATTGCATTAAAAGCTTGATTTTCTGAGGGTACCCAATGATAATGGGTGTCTTTCTTAATTAGGTTCTGCAAGGGTCTGACCATTTTGGAGAAACTAGGGATGAATCTCCTTACGAAGTTAATCTGGCCTAAGAAAGACTGCATAGAATTTTTGGATGTAGGAGGAGGAAGCTTTGCGATGGCTTGAGTCCTTTCAGGGTCAATAATCATCCCCTTGTTTGACACAATAAATCCTAAGAGTTTACCCTGTTCTATTGAAAAGATGGATTTTTTAGGGTTCAAGGAGATGCCGTATTTACGACATCGCTGTAGAACGACTCGTAAATGAGCTAGATGATCGGTTTTGTTCTTAGAGAACAAAGTGACATCGTCTAAGTAAACTATGACGGACTGATTGATTAAGCCTTGGTAAGCAATGTCCATTGCTCTCTGGAAAGTAGCACCGACATTAATCAATCCAAAGGGCATTTTTTGATAAGCATAGGTGCCCCATGGGGTGCGGAAGGTAGTTTTAAGTTGGTTTGGTGGAGACATTAGGACTTGGTTGTATCCTGAGAAACCATCTAATAAAGATAGCCTCTCAGAACCAGATACCTGTTGAAGGATCTGTTCCATGTGTGGGACAGGATAGTTGTCTTTGTCAGACGCTCTATTAAGGTTTCGGAAATCGACGCAGAGTCAGATTTCCCCACTTTTCTTCCGGACTGGGACAAGGTTAGAAACCCATTGAGTGTGCCTAACAGGGAAAATTATCTTAACATTTAGGAGTTTATTCAATTCTTTTTGAACGGTCGGTTCGAGCTTAGGGTGCATTTTCCTCAGTTTTTGTTGAAAGGGTAAGGTTTGGGGCTTCATAGAGATGACATGCTATATGATGTTAGGATCGAAAGTTTTAAGGTCATCATACGTCCATGCAAAGACATATTTAAATTCTTTGAACAATTTAATAAATGAAACTTTTTCTTGTTGAGAACACCCTATCCCTAGATTAATGCACTGAAGATTTTCATTAGTTCCTAAGTTTACTTTTTCGTATGATAATGAGGAACTGTTGGTGTCACAATTTATCGTCTTTTTAAATTTATCTTGAAAATCATAAAACTTCTCTAATCTAACTACAGATTTAGGAATCGAGTTTACCATTTTCGATGAAGATTCAGGAGTTTTCGGATCTGGTATTACCGTGAAATCGCGCAAATTGTCGTCATGCGTGTGTTCGTCTATCACCGCGCCTTGAAAGGTTTCTTCCATGTGCAGAAAGTTAATGATCTGCTGATCGTCGTCAAATACTCTCCAGTTCATGATGTTGTCGGGAACGGATGGCTGGAACAAAATCTCGACGGAGAATGCATCCGGGGACAAGCCTTCTGCAGGAAGAAGTTTAGAAGCTACATTAGCTAATAGATCTGCTTTAGAATTATTCAATCTAGGAATATAATTTATATTGAAAGCGGAAAATTTATTCGTTAAATTCCATACCTCAGACTGGTAGCTTTTGAGATGCGGAGACAGACAGTGGATAGAGTCTCTTACATGTCTAACCACTATTTCAGAGTCGCCAAAAACAGTCAAATTTTGAATGTTCATGTCTAAAGATTTTCTGAGACCTTGCAGTAAAGCGTCATATTTTGCAGTATTGTTAGTACATTCAAATTCCAACCTACATGCCATCAATGTTTTGTTACCTGCCGGATCGATAATAACACAGCCTGCACCAGCTCCTTCTTTGGACTTTGACCCGTCGAAATAAAGAGACCAAATTTGATTTCCGTCGGGTGTATGAGACTGTTGTGTAGAAGTTGTTGGCTGCACATATGCTACAATATCGGACTGCTGTTCTGGATTGGTGATAGCTGAAGTCTCGGCCATGAAATTGCCAAAGAAGGTATCCATCCCTTGTACTTCAGGTGAATTATCAGAAGGTGTAAATGGTTCATTGGGGTCATTCAAATCTGTGACTGTGACCTTAAGGTAGCGTTCACAATTTACCTTAATCTTGTTGGGCTTGCCGTTTTCTGGGAGCCACAGGTGAGACCAATCTGTTGTGAAATAACCGTGTAGCTGCTCTGACCAGTCCCTGCTTAAAAACATGCCATACACTTCTGGAATATCCACAATGATAATATCAATTATTTGATGAACCTTGGGGTTAGATGATAATCTTATAAGGACGTTTCTTAATTCGCCTATAACTTTGACATTGGTTCGATCAAGTTGGATGATTTTTAATGTACATGGTTCAACCTCAGCATTAATCTTCTGACATACAGACCATGGCATTATATTGGATGTCTCTCCTGAGTCTACCATACAATTGTGCATGTTTCTATTAAAGATTTTGAAAGTTAACAAAAATGGAGGTACATTTTTGCGAGTACTAAGTGTAGTAGCTTGAGGTTTTTTACTCGCAGTTTCTAAAGCTACTTTATCTACATTATTTACATTATTTACAGGAAGGATTCCTTTATCTTGAGGATCAGGGTTATTTTTAGTGGAAGTCTTCTGAGGAACTTTGTTCTGGACAACCTTGTTACCACTTGAATTATCATTCTTGCTATTCTCTAAGATGTTTTGTAACATTTTTTGTAGCAGAAACGGAAATTTTAATAACCCATAAACAAAAATGTTAGCCCTTAAATTTTTAAGATCTTCAACTAAATCATAATCTAAGTTGGGGTTCACATTACTCTGTTTAGTCTCAGCTGGTTTAGATTGCTTTGGAGGCAGAGTTGTAGTGTTTTCAGAAGAATTTTTGTTTGCTGTCTTACTCCTGGTATTGTAGGGATGTACTGTCTCGAAGTTAGCTTGAAAGATGCTATCCGAGAAGTGTCCAAAAATGTTTGGAGAAGACTCTTCTTCTTGGACTGTCTCTTGTTCAACAACCTCTTCAGGAATCTTAGGAGGTGTCAAGTTATCCTGGGCTTCTATAATTGTTTGTAAGGCATATTGCAGACTTTCTAGATTAAGGCCCTCAGTAGTAGGATTAGGTCATTTGGGGGGAAAAGACTTCCTGAACAGGGGTTTTTAAGGCCCTTTGCTCGAAGAATCTTCTTCGGCCGTCCTTTTCAAGTCTATGACTTGGTTTGACAGTTTTTGAACAGCTTTGGTTAAGTTTTCTAAATCAGATCTTTCCGGCTGTGTTTTACTTTGGGTAGGTCTGGGGAGGATTTCGATCTTCTTTTTGGAAGAAGAGCTAGTTTCTGTTTCATTGCTAGTAGTGTCTTTCAAGCTAAGTATGTCTTTTTCAATCTGGGTGGCTTCTTCTAAGGCCTCTAACAACATGGCTTTCTTAGATCGTTTAACCCAAATAGCTATACTTTGATGTAAAGCTTTAGTGTAGTATGCTATTATAAGACTCTCGGCAGGCATGGAATCAGCAGGGATTCGGTTTTTAAGTGTTAAGAATCTTTGATTGAAGTATTTAACTTTCTCTTTTGGGTTCATTTTTAAGCTAGAAAGCTCCATAACTAGAACTTCTGGGGTCTTATCGTCTCCAAATTTTTCCAAAAAGTAGGATTCAAACTTATCCCAGGACACGATGGTATGGGGTTGCTGGGCAAAGTACCATGTGGATGCATTTCCCTTGAAAGTATAGGGGAACAACCTACATACAACATCTTCATGTTCGACATTGCGGAGTCTTATGGCTAACATAAACTTTTTAATGTGGTCTTCGGCGATCTGTTTTGAGTCAGGATCAAACTTGGGAAGCCACTTCTCCGAGTGTTTAGGTAAAGGGTGTTGTGCTTCAGGTACAACTACGACATCCTGGTCAAGCCAAGGTCTAGCAGGGTTGTTCTGATTTTCCATTGGTGTATTGGGTGTGGAAGGCTGAGAAGGGGAACTACCTTCATCAGAGGAATCTCCTCCAAAAGAGGAAGGAGATGATGGAGGTGGTGAAGGAGGTATACCAGATCCTCCTACAGCAGGAGTGTCGGTTGGATTTGTAGGATTTAAGGTGAGGTTAGTGACTCCAAGCTGTTCTCTGATATCAGAGAAATCTAGTGGTTGGCCCCAAGGATGGTTTGGTTGTCTTAAACGGGCTAAGGAACTATGTGTTTTTATGAGAGATTGCCGAACAATCTCTTGTATGTCACCACCTGTGGGATTTGGAGTTACTGGTTCAATTGCAATCTGTGGATCGTCGTTTGATGTGGTTGCTGTTTGAGGGGGAATATTATCGTTCGAATGACTTCTTGTCACTATAGGTGAGCGATTAGGTGGTGGAGGAGTCTTACGACCGCCTCGTGCCATTAATTAAATTCAGGCCCTCCTTCTAGCGCCATTTGTTGATGGGCGAAATTGATCATCCGTCAACTGGAAGAGTGGAACCGGTCCGGGGTTGTCTAATAACCCAAGCCGTTTGGAATGAACCACCCTGACGGGTTTAGCGGATCTGTTGGCCGATCTAAGGTCCTAAGAAAACAAAAAGAAAAACTACTCTAAACTAACTAATCTAACTAAAACTAACTATTAAAACAAACTAATAAACTAATCTAACTAAAACAACTATTAAAACAAACTAATAAACTAATCTAATTAAAATAACTATTAAAACAAATTAAACAAATCTAACTATTATATATACAATCTACTAACTACTATTATACTAACTCTAACTAATTAACTATCTAATTACTAACATAAATAAATCTTATTCACGAAATGTACAATGTCTACAATTTACAGATTTAAATAAAACCTGAAAAACTCATTAATATTCTTCCCTAAGACAGAGAAAGATATTTTTTGTTGATTTTATAATTTTATGAACATAAATAGAACAAAAACTAACTAAACTAAACAACTAATACACTAATTCTAACTACACATTTAACTAAACATATATCTAGCTAAACTACTTAAATTATACTAAACAAATTAACTAACAAATAAAACACAAACTGACCTAGATAAATGCTCCAGGTTTGTCCTGTGTATGATGATTTTCTCAGCTGATCGGAGGGAGGAAACCCGCATCGATTTATCCAGGAGCTTCTCGTAAACGATAGCTGCAGTGCTCTTCAAGTATGATTACAGGACAAACAAGACATAAAAAATTACAACAATCTTATGATTTATAAATCTTCACAGTTAGATAAACCTGTATGCAAAGACTTATACAAAATAATTCAATTGATGAAGAAGAGAAATCTGTCATTCATTAACTGAGTAAAGTAATTGCTGTATTTTTAAGTATTGAAAGAAATCAGATATGGATAGCACATTAATTAAATCATATCATTCTGCAATAGACTATGATAGCTAAAGTATTCTATAATCAACTGCAAATGACATGCATAAACTTGAAACAAAAGATTGATATATTGAAAAGCGAAAGCTGTAGCAAAACATCAACTCCTGTTTCAGTTTGTATTAGAAATCCATAGCCTGGTTCTCCCACAAGTGAGGATGCCCCTTATTACAAAAAATAATAAGTATTTAAAGACCTTCCACAGGGTAAAACATCCCTGTGGAAGTTATCAAAACTGTTTACATAAAATCTGGGAAGATATCCCAAGTCTGACTAAACTAGGAACCTAAAACAAAACTAAATCACACAAATATCTCCTAGACTGTCCAGTATGTCCAGTGCAATTCAGATGTACTTGAAAGGTGTTCAAAATAGACAAGTTAGAAGGGTATTTTATTAATAAAATGAAAAAAATAAAATAAATCTAATTCTATAGACTAGCTACAGAATCTTGAGATTCTGTAGCTGGTCTAAATAAGACACAAAATCAACATTAAAATCAACCCAAATCTTTTAAAGAATTAAATTCAACTAACATCCAATAGCTATTTGAAAACGAATCATTCAAATTGAAATTGTTATACCATTTTGAACTCAAACAAGACCAAGATCAATCAAATGACTATAGAGATACGTGTACTCTGTTTTGTTTGTTACCACAAAGTCGGGTGAACAAAATCATATCGAACAACAATGAAATCGTTTCATATCAAATTGATATCGATACAATCAAAACAAATCATAGGCAATTGTTATGCTGCCTCCTCAACAGGAAACATGATCGAATCCAAACAAGATCATTTTCAAATCGACATAACTGTATTGACATAACAAACGATCCATGCCACGAGTGAGTTAAATCAAAACTGGTGCGTAACTATTCACAAACGAGATCATAACAGGATCAATTAGTTAATAACAGAGTTCGTAAGAATTATCCGATCATTTGTTATTGCAAATTGGGGGAGACAAAATCATTTCTTGAATTCATTTTGAAATGACTATTACCTGAATTTCCTCATACGAATTTGACAAAAATGACATAAGTCGGTTTGAGTTAACAAACTTGTTTGAAAATTAAAATTAACAGAGCTGCAATCAAGTCTATTGTTGATACGAATACAACTCATAAAATCAATCATGCTAACTGAAGATACACAACAATCCAATCAAGCGAATCGAACAACTGGGGTTTAACATAGTTATTATGAATCAAAACCGCTCCATGATTCGGGCGTGGATATCGTTTGCACAGGTTTGAATGAGAGTATTGTTTTCATGAAAAACAGAGTTGTTCTTTCCAAATCATTGTCAATCAGAGTTGTATTCCTGATTTAGAAGATTATATCAATTTAAACTCACGAAGTTGTTCCAAAATCATGGCATACAAACTGAATTAGAGCCGATATAATCTAACCATAACGAAATCAAACCAAATCAAACATGAACGTGCTCTAAATTCAGCATAAAAAAAAACTTCCTGTTCAAATTGGATACAAACAAATTCACTTGAAAGCAAACTATCGATTTCGTTAACTTAACAGACAAACGAATCAAATCCAATGAAAATCTATCAGTGGCTAAACTGGGTATTAGCAAATCGTGTATCCAAATCGAAATTTCATATATTTTTAGCAAAGCGAAAACAATGTATAGGATGAACACATTATGACAGAGCCATTTCGAATGATAGACAGAGCTATTTGAAAACCAAATTCAAATCATTGTATTAATCCTGGTCATTCACAAAAGTAAAATGATATCAAAATTCATACTTGTACGACGAGCAGACGGCTTGATCACGACATTTTGGAGTTGACAACGGCTGTAGCCGATTCAACATTCCGAAAAACAATGGAACCAATAGTCCTCTGCTTCCTATCAGTTGCTTGAAGTTTGTTTCTTTGGCTGGTCAGTACTGCAACTTGATTTTCCAATGGTTGGATTTTCAATTGAAGGAGGGGAATGTCTATATAGTATCGTTCCAACCACAAATCACATTGGTCATAGGATGACTGTCTGGGCTTTGAAAATGCAGGTGAGGGTTTGTTTACATTGCCGAGGGTTTCGTTAGGTAGTTTGATCCCAGGGTAGCTAGGATTATTCTTTAGGAAAGGGGGAAGATTTGAAACAAAGTCATAAGGTGGCTCAGAACACAGACCCTGTGAGTAAGAGTACTCACTGGCTAGGAAGCGTTCTATGTTAGAGTCCGAATCCTCACTAAGGACTATGGGCTTCTGCTCAACACTAGGTTTAGGCTTATTTCTAGCCATTCTTGAGATAAGCCGAGCATTCTTTTTTCCTTTGCCATCAACAGTAGGGTTACCTCTAACCTTTTTGCTCACAGGATTTTTTATAGCCTCAGCCTTCTCAGTTATAACGTCGGGTAAGTCAATATCAAGGTCGACCGAAGGCTTAGGAGAGGGTAGTAGGACATGGAAGGGCACTGGTGGCCCGACCTTGGTTTCATTAACCACGGGCTTGTCAACCTAGATAGGGTCTGTATCATCAAAACCATTTCGAGTGATAAAAGCTCGCCAGCTATCACCGTGGATACTTAAGTAGTGAACAATGATAAGTCTGATTAAGCCATGGTGGAATAGGCTACTATCAGCCTTCTCCCTTTTAAACCTTTTCGACATTTTATATAGGCTACGCTAGAAATAAAAGGGCATATTCAACGAGTATCCCATAAAATTCATTAACAAACACAGGTGGTAGAGAAAAACGAGTCCATATCGACCCTCACAGGTCATGAATTGTTTGACCACCATCAAAATATCATGCCATCGTGGTTTAAGCGCAGAGATGGGCATACCTCTGTCAAAAGATGTGGCCTTTCATGAGACGAACAGTAGCGGCCATGGAACCTCCCCGAACTTAGAGTTTTTAAACCAACGCTGGCCCAAGGATGGTAACCTTGTAGCAGAACTAATAAATTCCTCATTGATTTCCAATTGAATATCGCCCACCTTGGCTATACAACCATCAAAAGTCAGAGCGAACTGTTGTGCAACAAATAAATTAAAACCCTCAAATCGCTGTACAAAGGTGAGCCAACCGTTATCCTCCTTCCGTGCATTGTCGAACAGTAGCAAGGCTTGGCTACCGTTCAGCTCGATTCGCACCACTGGTGCCATGGAGCCGAGCACACGGTAAGTCCAGGGTTTCAATCAACATACACAGGAGCAGAGTGCACGAAGGGTTACCCGAGCTAACAGAGGTGAAACAGGGATAAGGGATAGACATTAATGATATCGTGTGAAGGTGGTGGAGCTTACTTCTACCATGCATAATAGTTATTGCCAAAGGTACAACTGCCGACGCTTATAGCTATTCAACCCACTATTGTATGGTTTAACAATCATGTCATTTTCCCGACCAATGAAACCAATGGTAAGTGTATTAATCAACCTGTGCAATGGTTATACCATAGTTTTAAAACCAATCATACAAATTGAAATCAATACCAAGTGTTTAACCAATGTGACAAGCGTTGTATCAATTCATATCAAGAGTTTAAGCGAGGTACCAATGCGTTTTGAACTAGGTGTCATATCAAATGAAATATTTCAAGGGTTTAACCGTAACACCTATATATTTTATGGAAACAATGTGCAAAGTAATCTGATCAAATAACATGTAAATCCAACTGCCAATGCATCGCAATTTAATGAAACGAAAATACATAATCAGTCAAAGAATGCCCAATGAGTGCAGATCAAAAGGTCTTGCCAACTGTATAATGATAAATAGGCATATCAACAAGAAGGATAACGATAGTTCAATAATTATTTTTATGCGGGTTCGAAGGACCTATTTTTCACGCTTACAGCCGTGAAAACAAAACGAAGGTAAGTGTGTGAACAGTGCAAAAATAAAAGTGTTGTTTCATTTGAGAATTGTGACGAAAAATCAAGGTTTGCAAAACATTGGTGCAGGCAGCTTATAAGACAGTGGAAAAATGTGTATTGGCTGCCAACAGTCCCACACTTAATTCACAACCAATCCCTTGTAGTCACATGGATTTATCCAGGAACATCACCACATCATGGTGCATGCGGGCCTGTCCAATCGAGACTGGAAACTAGCACAGGGGAAACTTCGGTGCTTCGACACTTCAACCACCTTCCTCTACTTGCAAATCCTTCGAAGTCCTGAAACCTAGAAATCATGCCACGTGGCTCCATCCTTCGGCCTTTTGGAGCTTGCGTCTTATCACTCCAAACACTTGGAGTTCCAAAGTCCCAAACTCTCGGTTCGGGTCCCTCTTGCATACGTGGAATTTTTCATGGGTGTCCCTACTACCATCTTCCACCTGGAAGATACGTGGTGATGAAGCCACCTTGAAACGTGGTATCCAAATCTCCAACCCTATACCATATATGATGAGTCAGCATGACACGTGTCTTATCAACGAGATGAAACCCAACTTCTTGGTTTTGTGGTTAGACTTCCACCATGTACGTTGGACACATCAACTATTGATGTCACTCCGGCCTTCGGGAAAACTCCACACTTTTCATTTTAAGACTCCCAAAGTGGGATTTTGTTGCAGTTCTGAATAACGATCAGACGACCCACATCTCTCCTGGATTTCCCTCTCTTTGATCCAACAACTGATGGGGATTTTTGGCTCCGCATTCTCGTGATCCACGCGATCCTAAGTCTTTAGTCCCTGGGGGTAAATGGATGGGAGGGTCAAAAGGTAGAATGGCCATTTGTTGTCATTCATCCCTTTCCCTTACTATATCCTTCCAATAACACTCGATCTAAGGGTTAAGAAGGATCCTGAAGGATCCTTAGATCAATAGCTCACAAGTTCGGCGTTCGGGGATTTTGGCCGTGTAACACCCTTTTTCTCCCAGAGTGGGTCAATGTCGAATGATCGTGGCTCACATCCAACGGTGAGGAAGGGTCCTGGAATTTATTAGATCGACGACTGAGAAGGTTGATTAGGGTTTAATGATGAAGTGGATCCCACGACAACAGATAGGAGATTGCTAGTTTTTGGTCAAACCATTAGGTTACCGATTCAATAGGGTTTCTTTCGGTAGGATTTGAAGGTCGTTAATTTCTAACATCTTGTAGCTCCAGACCTTTGAAGTTCCAACGTTCTAGGGTCCCAGTCATATGGGGCTTTGACAAGCCCTAATGGGATGCACTATTAAATATTATCCGAGATTTAGTTAAGTCCGTGGACTTGGGCACGTGGTCACTTGGACGATTAGTTTGAAGGTAGCGCCTTTCATTCACATAAATCAAGTTCTATAACATAGAAAGGTATTTTCTAGGGATCAATAGGACTGTAATGGTCCCATAGATTCTATCCTAAATCTAGAATTGTGAAGTTGATCCTTTGAGCAATCCTTTTGAGTATTTTCCAACCAACACAGAGGCCAAACTTGTCATCTTACAACCATTCAAATGTAGTAGTTTACAAAGAACAATAAGCATTATTACCATCAATTTTACACGAGGCACATTTTGACACAATATCATGCCATCATCCTCCTATATCTAGGATGTATATCTATAGCATAAACACAAGCATTCAAATAATTCATTTCAATTCAATTACACAGAATATGTAAAATGATTATTTGTATTGAATGATACAACTACCAAACTGACTGTGGGTGTTCACCTCTCCACCCAACTGTAGGCTCAAAGGAATTCACTCTTATCAATCTGGCCACCCCCATGCCAAGCCATGATATCAATAGGGAAACTTCTCTGTGTTCCTCGGGTCTTCAACAAATTATCATATATCCTCTCTCTTTAACAACCTCTTTGAGGTTTATCAGATGCTCCCTAAGCATTAATCTCATGACCTTCTTCTTAGGTTAGGTTTTCTGGGTTATCTTTCCAAAGTCAAGAAAGGTATCAGGGAGGTTACTCTCCTCCACCTCTCTGGAAATAGTAGAAGTCTCCCTTCTTCCCCACTAAGCTCAGGACCTCCACGGGATTTATCAAATGCCTTCCTAGCCAGATTTCCCCTGTGCAAGAGAGTCCCTTCACAACTGCACTGTCACTTGATGCCCTCTCCTTCCAACATCGGTTTCTTTCTAGCCAACATCAAGCCCACAACCCTCTTTTTCTCCAGTCTAGTCTTCGGCTCTTCTATGCTCCAGTTCAAAACTCTTCCACAAGTTCCCTGATATTTCTATTGCAAGTGGTCATGCATTCCTTTCAATAATTCTCTTCCTCAAAGATCGAATTCCTCCTCTAGTTCTCTCATGTAACCATAAAAACTTAATCTTTCAGTTCTTCTTCTAAACTAGAGAGCCTCATGCACTCTCTTGTTTTTTCGGTGTTTTTCTTCTCTTCCATGCATGCTCCTTTCCACAGGAAGTTTTTGGACCTTTCCTATTCCTTCTGTCAGAAGGAACTCGAGTCATTCCGGGCCTATAGGAAACTGTACTCTGTGGTACTTCGGGCTGAAATTTTTCTGTCTACTCAACCAAACCCTCCATGCTTTCATTCATTGGGGTAGTTTATTGTTCAACCACTGAACCTTTTCTCATTAACTGATTTTTCCTTGGGATCAAGATGAGGCTTATTATTGCAGCAAAGAGAATTTGGGTCATTTTGACATAATGAACCCTCTCTACAGTTTCCTTGCTCTTTCCTCTAGTGATATCATGGCCAGTACTTCAAGGCTTCACCCCCACAGTCAGTTATTAGCAATCTAAACAATAATAAATTTACATTGTTCACATGCCATAGCATGGTAATTCATAAGTAATGATTAATTACAAGCTGGGTAAAACAAGGGCATTATAGAGCTGGTAAAGGAGATCGTTGATTCGAGGAATCAGGTATCGCTGTTTCTGATTGTGATTTTATTTAGGGCTCAATAATCTATGCATAGTCACCAGGTCCCATCTTTCTTCTGCACAAGCATGATTGGGCTTGCACATGGTGATGATCTGGGTCATATGTGCCCCTTTTGGAGGAGTTCTTGGATCTAATGCTTGATCTCCTCATTTTATAACAAAGAGCGGCGATAGACTGGTCCATTGGGTAGCGATGCGTCGGGGGTCAGATCGATTGAATGCTTGACATGACAGTGTAGAGGTACCCCAGTGGGTGAGGAGAAGATGTCTTTGTATTCTTCCACGACCTTATCCACTTGCTTATACTGTGTGGAGAGATCAGTCGCGAAGGCTGTGGATGTGGTTGCAACCTTTCGCTCACTTTGAGAACGAATCACGAAGAAGACAAACTTCCCGGTCTAAGAGATGACCTTCCTTCATTGCTTGTCAGAGATCAAGGAAATGGAAGTAGGTGGGACTACCTCGGGTATCCTGTACAATTTCCTATCCAAATTAATAATAACACTGCGAGGCCTAGACTCATATACAACATGACATTTCCATAAATAAGGTTGGCCCAAAATAACATCGCAAACTTCAAGGGGAATGAAATCACACAATACCTCATGTTTGAAGGGTTTGATTCCATAGGACATATGACATTGTTGGCTGATGTGAAGATCACTTCCTTGGCAGAGCCATTTGATGGTGTATGGCTACAGGTTCGACATTGTCGGTAGAGCCAACCGCTTGACGACCTCCGCTAAGATGAGGTTCTTTTGGTTGTCACTATCAACGATGAAGTGCAATGGAGTACCCTTCACCCACATCTGTGAATGAAAGAGACACTCACCTTCCTCTGGCTCATGAGGTTCGTTGGGATGGATCTTGGTGGTAGCAATGATGGCACTAGGTTCCACGTCAATAATCCTTCTCCCATTTTCTGGTTCTGACTTTGAGTAGAAACCCGCATCTGATTCATAGGTTTTGACCTCCTCCACCAATAACTTCTTTGAGTGGCAATCAACAGTGTTATGTCAGGGGATCTTATGGAATTCACACCACTTCTTGATGTCTTTCTTCATCTTTCCATTGTCCTTCTTTGTTTGTGGCTTAGACTGGTTGTCCTGAGGCTATCCATAGTTACTTTTCCCTTTGTTCTGCGGGTTGGGGTTTCCCTTGCCCTACTTTTTCTGTGAGGGGTTCCCAGACCCAAACTGCCACGTATTTTGTTTAAGCTTCTGCTAAATTTTGGCAACATATCGATAGGCCACGCCCAAGGATGAGTTGTCCGGAAACTCCATTTTTGTCTAGATGTATCTATGCAGATCACTACGGTACTTGAGCACTAGATGTCGCTCAAAATATTTGATATCCATCTTGGTGCGCAAGGTATAGAAGACATTGGTGTACTTTGGCACTATTTGATCTCTTTCTTGCCGCAGTGTGATCCATCTTGTATACAAGTCATCATAACTTCCAATAAGGTAGTATTTTTCCTTAATAAAATCCATGAAGGAACCCCAAGTGGGTGAAATTGCAAATAATGTGGAACCCTCTATTTCCTTTTGATCACATAAATTCTCCCACCAATCTTTGACATGGGGGATGACCTTGGGGAGTGCAAATGTAATTTTTTCTCTATCGAAAAAGTTGTGGAAAGAAAAATACCCTTCTAGAATGTTTAACCATTTATCTACGACATCTGCATCTATTTTACCTTCAAATATAAGACTATCAAAATTGATTTGTACCTTGAAGGGGGCGGCACCTCCGCTTGAGGTAGATGTGTCGCTTGTCGACAATCGTCGAAGGATTTGTGCAAATTTGTCCATCATCTCGTTCCTCTGTTGTTATAGGGATTCCTCAAGCACCATTTTGAAAGGATCTCCTATTCCGTCGTCTTTCTTTTCATCCTCCATGGAAGGTTTCTTGGGCACACGAGAACATTTTTCCTCAAGAGAAACAATCTCGAGACCTAACTCTCTATACCCTGACCTCATCGGGGACATGCACTAAAAAACCGACAAGGAGCAAACCACTCTGATACCATTGATCCATATTTATGAGCAGAATGAAATGAAAACAAAGATTTATAATACTAACACAGACACAATGAATAATAACAGAGATATAATAAAAATTGACTTATATTAAATAAGAATATGTTGAAACTATAAAATGCAGACTGAAACAAGCTTGCTAGAATGGTGTCAACTTATATCCGAGAAGAGATGTGACGGCTACACTCATTTGCAAAAAGATGAGTACAATGAGGCTTTGAAATCCTTTTTACAATAAACATGAATTCAAAAACCCTAGACATCCAAAACCCTAACCCTAGAAGCGCCAAAATTCATGTGGGCCCTGTTGGGGTAAGTTGGTACATCAACTTCCCGGGGTCGTAACTTTTGCATACGAACTCTATTTTAGTTGCACGATAGCCCGTTGGAAAGGTCTATCTGAGGATTACACATTATGCCATCAAACTCTGACTTTGTCTATAGTTTGATTGTGGTGAGCCCTAAAAACGATGTTTAGGTCCTCAAAACAACCCTAGAAGTTCAAGACTCGAAAACTAGGAAAAAACTACCAAATTGAGAAACTGCCAAGATGAGCCAGTTGGAATAGGTGGGTGGCCACCAATATCCACCTGGATCATCAGTTTACAACTTTAGTAGAGTCAAATGACTCACCTCACCTCACCAAGACACTCATACACAGATCTTCACCAAGACTCTCCATTGCAACTGTCTTCGCAACCACATGTAGTGCACCTCATATGTCCCCTCAACCGCATACTTGTTATCTCTTCATTTACGCATACTTAACAAATTTCATTTCTACCTTACACATGCCTCCAACAGACTTGCATTTCCATACTTCCCCAAAATCGTCCCAAGAGAAGCTCGTCCAACTCTATCCATAGAATCCTCCTTAAGGCAACACAAGTCCTTTCATGTGGAATGACTTGGCTCCTTGAGGGAGATCGCCCTCTTTTTCTACCTCAGAACCATAGAGCTCTTCTTTCTCTCCTTATCCTCTAAGTTATGCCAAGTTGCCTTCTTTGGTTGTGTTCCCTTTCTCTTATATGGACTCTAAGGGTCACACGTGTGAAACATCATGTCGCTTGGGTGTTTCTTTCCCCTTCATGAATCATCACACTCAACCAACCATCACGCCCTTCCATGGACCCAGTCGCCCAAACGAATCATCACGCCCCTCTGTGGACCCGGTCGCTCAAAACTTTTATAAACTACAAAACAATATAATTCCTGAAATTATGAGCATAATGTTATTTCTGTTTAAAATGATAAACACATTAAATTTGTAATTATGAATGGCCTTATTAAGAAACAGAAGGCTCTGATCCTAAAACTGGATTTGAAAAAGGCGTATGACTATGTCAGCTGGGATTTCCTCCATTTAATATTGTCTCAATCTAGCTTTAGTGCGACATCCAGCTCATGGATTATGAGCTGTGTGACAAGCGCTTCTATTGCGGTCTTAATAAATGGCGAGTTCTCGGACTATTTATATAGTGAGCGGGGAATCCGTCAGGGGTGCCCTCTATTGCTCCTTCTCTTTATACTAGTTATGGAGAGCCTTAGTATTTTACTGAAATAGAGGCAAGTGACGGGAGGATTGACAGGGGTCAAGGTCTCTAGAATAGTCAAAATTTTACATCTCATCTTTGTTGACGATGTACTTATTATGAAGAAGGCCTATATCAAAGAATGGCAGTTGGTTACGCTTATTTTGGAACAGTTCTGCAGTGCATTGAGATTACGTATCAACTTTCACAAATCTACGTTCCACCATGCGGGCTTGGATGAAGTAGAGCTTAAAAGTATGAAAGATATTTTTGCTTACAATTTATTGGATTTGATGTCCGGTTTCAAGTGTCTAGGGTATTTTCTCAAAGTACAGAAATCAACTTTTGAAGATTGGAGATGGCTGCTCAAAAATTTTGATAAAAGGATCAAGCACTGGTGTAATTGTTGGTTAACTCTAGGAGGACATTGCATCTTGGTGAAAGCGGTTTTGGAATCACAGGTGGTTTATTGGATGGCTGTTGCGGCGGAACCTGCCACTGTACTTGCAAAAATTCAACAGCTGATTTATGATTTTCTTTGGACTGGTGGGCGTAAAGACGATGGATTACATTTGTGTAACTGGAACCATCTTGCGAAGCCGAAAATACTTGGAGGTTGGGGGCTCAAAAATCCTTTTCTTTTCAGTCGGGTGCTCGCAGTTAAATTTTTGTGGAGAGTATTGACAGAGGATGGGATATGGCATGTTGTGATTAAATACAAGTACCTTCCATATACTTCAGTTGCTACATGGCTTAGATCAACTCAGGTTTTGTAACCGGGGTCCTCACATTTCTGGAAAATCTTGGTGAAATCACTCCCCCTCATAACTTATTGGCTGAGCTAGAAGTCTAGAAGGGGTGATGCGATATTGGTTGGATTAGATAAGATTCTTGGGATTGGGTCTATTTCCATTCTGTCACAAGAAATTTTATTGGTGTTGAGGGACCACAATATCCACTATCTGTACCAAGTGAAGATACAATCATCTAGGGGTTTTATTCTTGACCAATGGAAGTCCAACGATGATTTGGGCCTCACGAGCCACTTAGCTCAGGAATGGACAATTTTGACGAGGGCGCTCATTGGTTCAGGGATTCATCTACAACCGGGTGAGGACATATTATTATGGACTAATTCGGGTACTTTCTCTGCAGAAAATGTTTATAACGCTACAACAATCAAGTTTTGGCCTCAATTTCTTCTGACTTGGCACAGCCAGATCCGGACCTGGGATTTGGCTTATAAGCTTTATATGGTTAGTATTGGAAGGAAAGACACCCACTTGGGATTCTCTTCAGAGAAGAGGTTGGAGCGGACTGGGCATATGTATTCTTTATTGCATGGATGTAGAGTCTATCACTCATCTGCTTGTGGAATTTCAGTTCACTCGTTCACTTTGGAGTAATATTCTTGATCTTTATAATATTACTACTACCTGGGATGGCCAATCCATAAACTACTGTTTGGAATATTGGATAAAGACTGAAAAGCATTTAAAATGCTTCCTATTATTGTATGCTAACATATATGGATGGAAAGAAATAGGTGTCTTTTTGTTTCAATTTCTCCTACTTTAAAGAGGGTCAATATTCTTGTGAGGGGTATGGAGGATAGTGATCGCAGAGTGGATGGTGTTCGGATCCATCATAGGATTAAGAAGACCCTTGAAATTAACTTGGACACTATTTGTTGGTTCGATCGAGCTGCACAAAGCAACATATTTCTTAGCGGAGCTGGAGGTGTTATAAAAACCTTGGGAACTCAACCATTAGATGGACTCTTAATTGTGGACAGGGTATGAACACCAGAGATGAACTCCTGGGGCTGTGGGCCTCCTTTATATTAGCTCAGTGATCAAACATTTCCCATTTACATGTACTGGGGGACTCCAAGATTATTATAGATTGGATCAACCATGCCTGCAATTTAAAAGTGGCTAGCCTTATGGGCTAGATGCAGAAGATCAGGGAACTGTCTCACACCTTCACTTTTATTAAATTCGATCATATCTACAGGGAAGAAAATTTGGAGGCAGATGCTCTGTCCAAACTTTCCCTGCAGGTTCCGGAAGGGAAGATCCACTATTCCCATTGGCAGGATGGCCAGGAGGCCCCCCCACTATCACTCTGTCTCTATAACTAATCCTTTGGTTCCGGTTACTATTCTTTTTTCCTTCTATATTCGACCTGAAATAGTTATCTGGTTATATGTCTTTTATCATATGGTGGTCCTAATCAGTTTTAGCTCCATTTTTCAAAATGGCGGGTAGCGACTATTACAAGCTTCTCTCTTTTGTAAGGATGCTAGTATTATCTATACTGTAATTAAATATGTAACCCTTTAGGGGATTGATCTTGGTACTTTTATGATCCTCTTTTCTTTAGTCATGTGGAGGAGGTTGACAAAAGTTATCTTTTGTATTTTGGAGAACCACATATTAATATATGGAGAAATTTTCAACTGGAAAAAAAATGCAATTTCCTGGTCTGTGATTAGTAATGGGAATTTTGTTCCAACCCAGATCCAATAATCGGGTCTTTGACAGGTAGCTTTTAACAAGCTAATCATTTTCCGAGTGGGCACAATCATATTATTTAGAAGCCTTATTCAGTGCCTTATCGAGAGTTATATTTTATTTTTCTTCCCTATTTAGTATGTGTTTCCAATGTTTGATAGATGTGCGTAACTTGGAATGTTTAGATATAAAAAATTGTAGAGGATATGTGCTTTATAGAAGATTAATTTTTTGTTGTGATAGTTGGTGTTGAAAGTGAGATAATTGAGTATTGATAGGTTTTTGGTGAAAAAATATAATACAATAAATTTATGTGTTTTTTTTTATGTATATTTAAAATATAAATATAAAGTTGTCCTTGTGAGGAAAGAGAAGTATGAGGCAGATATGTAACTCCTTCAGTCTTTAACATGACATTTTAAAAAAATATTAATAATTTTATATAGAGTTATAAATAATTGAAAGCAAAAAAATATCTTTTTTGGTTAATAGGTGCTTAGTGTGTGTGTAAATTGAAAGTAAAAAAATTAGTATGGTTAAAACATGTCAATGATGTCTTGCTCACCATGACAGAGATGTGTAATTTATTTATTGTTTAACAGGGATTTGACACATGGTATATATATATATATATATATATAAAGAACCCGTGTAAATCCATTTTAACTCCAAATTTATCATGCTTCTAAAGGGGTCTATTGAGAGGGATCTATTGGGATGGAGTTACCTACAACACAAAATTAATAAACAAAGAAATGAAGAAGATAAATATATACACAACAAGCAAGAACAATATGGAGGAAATGATATCTTTATTTCTCAACCAATCTTGGAGAAATGGTTGCAAATTCCATTGAAGCAGCTCACAAGATTCTACATTTAAACATAAAACATTCAAGTGTTTTCGAGGCATATGGAAGGCCAAACACTTGATCCAACCACGAATGTAACTGCAAGGGTATGTGTTTTCTCAACCCAAAAATCTCCACCTTGACAACAATTTCCGGATACCTTTCCCAATGAATCAAACATCACCTTCCTATAAGCCAAGAGAGGCCAAACACCACCACAACTTCTCTAACAACACTACTTACGTGAGAATGTCTGCACAATTTGCTCCAATATGGACCACTCCACCTCCATTGAATCGACATAACCACAAAATAAATCATTGCAACGAATATTGGTGATACTCGGGCTTCTTAGATACCGAAGCACCCATTTCCATGCTCTTTACCTGGTTTTTTCATGTGTCCACTGACAACATCAACTACATGTGAAATATCCGACCATTTCATTGCATACATCAAAATTCTTACTAACATACGATACACGAGACATACAACCCTTTTCTTCTTCATTACTTGGCACATAAACCCGAAGAATGCTTAGAATGGAAATCCAAAGGGAATTTATCAGTTTCACATTAAATTCATATTGAATATCCTGACTATCTTCTCCACATACTCCTGTTTTGATAACCAAATCTTACCATAGCTTACCATCTTTCTTGTCTATGTATATTTCCATGCCCAAGATTTGTTTTATTTTCTCCTAGATCCTTCATGTCAAACATCTCAGCGAATTGAGCCAACTAGTTCATCTCAACCATGCTTGTGCTTGCTACAAGCATAACATACAATGTCACCAAGATAATGAATATGCCATAAACATGATGATTATACTCGTAAAATTTGGCTCACCATGAAGGAATCAAACATCTTATACCATTGTCCGCTCGAGCTTCAGGCCATACAATGACTTCCCGAGTTTTCAAAAAAATCACTATTTGTGATCTAGAACAATCCTTGATTGTTCCATGTACACATATCTACTAATGATGATTTGTGGGTAGTAGGATCCCACAATTTTCATCCCTTAAATCCATCACCATAACCAACAAAGATGCACTTCCTTGATCGAATATGGCCAAGCCAGCCAAGTGAGCATTCACCTCTCACTTTCAGGCTAATTTCATTGCTTCATTACATGCAATACATGGAGTCTAAAACTAGAAGATACCATAAACATATGTCACAAAACCATGAATCTTGATTTAACTTCACCCCATAACCAAAAGCAGTCAAACTTCCCTCAAAGACAAGGTGTCCGGGAATATTGCATGCTCCCCCCTATCACTTAGATTGTTTAGATTTTATCAGTGACATTTCAAACCTGGGGTACACATGCTTAACTAGGTATTATAGTCGTATTCCCATTTACATAAAAAAAAAAATCTCGATCTTGAACCTTGCATTAAAAAAGAAAACCTCTGTCAGGCCATTGTTTTGATCTCCATCTCCAAAAACCACCTAGAATCTCCAGAGAACAGTCCTCTCTGTATTCTTTATCCACCATAAGCTCTGCCTGAGCCCATCAACACTCCGCTATATGATTGCACATGTTTCCTAGTTCACAATTGTCAGTCAACTCCACACACTAGCCAATGCCAACCACCAAGATCCACGGCCTTCTTTCAATTCAATGTTTGGTTTTCAGATCTTCTCCACACAATACCTCCATGTTGTCCTCATCTTAGATCGACTGATCCACAACATCCACTAAATTGGTCCTTAAAAGTCCATTCTTTGAATTACCTTTCATTCCCAAGCATGAATATCGTCACGACATGACTCCAGTCATTGGGTAACAATGGAGTTGGTGACTCCTCGATTCAAGCAATAGTTATTCAATGCAAGTAGAGGCACAATGAAGCCATGGATTAACCATTTACTTCTATCGAAACTTCAATGTAGAAAGTGAAACATTTATCTCTGGCTACTGGTTTTCATAATTCCTGATATCTATAAAACATCTTATTTTGTGCGAGTGTTGGCCCTTGACCAAGTTTTGAGGACCCATGGTCATGTTTGACCTATTTTGGGAATTCGACAGGCTGTTGAAGGTGGAGCGCAAGTCGAAGCGGAGATTGTGGGATCTCGGCCCCTTTTTAGGGCTTTTTGGGTTTTGGGATTATGTAATGGGTATGGGGATGTCGGCCCATGGGTTTACCCATGCTTAGGCCTATTTTGTAATGTATAAATAGAAAGCTAGGCGATGTAAGAAGAACCTGTATCTGAGTGCTAGTACTAGCTATGTGCAAGAAGACGTGATTAAGACTTGTAGGGTTAAGTGCAAGTCATCTGTAGTGCTTTGTGCACAGACTGTGTAAGGATCTGTGCCTAGATCTACTTGGGGAAGGAGGATTTGGCGAAGTGTGTGCAGATATCCTATCCTATGCATAATAGGGTTTTGATGCTTTGTGCCTGTAAGAAGCTTGATAGAAAGAAATAAAGAGAATAAGAGTTGGTGGACGTAGCCCCAGGCTGGGGGTAAACCACGTACATGCTGTGTTGCTATGCTTGGTGCGATGTATTGATGTGTTTATATGTTTATTTGCTTGGTGCTTTGATATAGATGAGTGATAGATAGATTTGTTGATGCTATGTGCTTAGTAATGTGAATGAATAATATATCTGACCTGTTTCCTCATGCTAAGTGCTTCTATATGTTAGATATGGTTGAATACTGCGTTGCATTGTAATTAGGGTTTATCTGCACTGTAAACTAAGGCTGAATACTAATGAATTATAACTGCTAAGTGCTCTGTTAAGGCATTACAATCACAGATCTGTGTCCCAACTAAGGTTGCAGACATCTGAGTCCTGCAACCACCCCTGCCTCTACCTCAGGTGAGACTTCATCTGCTTTGCAGGTGTTGTTGAAAGGGCTGGTAGTTAGGGATTTGTTGGTGCACTCTTGAGCGTTGAACCCTGGGTCTGCCCCTGTGCCAACAAATGGTTTTGTTGCCGAACTGGAACTGTGATTGTTGGGAACTGAAGAAAAGAGAAAGCTCTGCGCGTAGATTTGTTGCTTTAGTGCGCAGTACTCTACTTAAATTGTGAATCTTTGTGCCAAGAAGAAAAGTCATATCTGAGGAAAAGAGGTAAGATCTGAAGGCTTTGTGCTTTGTTAAAGGTAAGATGAGTGAAAAGTTTTGATTGAAAAAGGTAAGATAAGTGGAAATTTTTGTTTCAAAAGTATGGATCTAGGTATGGTTTATAAATTTTGTCCTAGCTTGAAAAGTAGTGCACAACTAGATGAAAGAAGTTTTGATATGAGTAGATCTAATAGAAATAATGAAAGATGTGTTATTCCTATGCATAGAAAGAATGTTTGGACTAACAAATGGATGCACGAACCTAGAAATATTTTTTTGCAGGTTAGCTACTATGATCCTAGTGCATAGTACAGAAAAGGCTGGGGATAATTTAAGAGAAAGAGAGGATTAACTCTTTGTTATAGCTGCAGAAGACCGGGACATCTTGCTAAGGAATTCCCTGGTAGAAGACCTAGTTGTCTTTGTTGTAAAGCTATGGATCATGAAGTCTTGGATTTCCCTAGAATGATTTCTAAGGTTGAAAGAATGAATATGGAACAAGCAAACCCTGAGAAAGGCCAAGAGACTAAGATTATGGAAGAACCTCAGAAAGAATTAGAGACTATACTATTGCAGATGAAAGAAACCCTGAACGATCACAGAGATATCAAATTGTCAGAGATATTCAAAGAAAAAGAGTGCATAGAAAAAAGAATATGAGACTTTGACATTGAATGTACTCTAGATGAGGAAACACAGGTGAATATCATGACAAAAAGAACTTGGGAAATTTTAGGAAAGCTTGCTATGATTCCTTCATGGGGAGGAATATGATTATTTAGAGGAAAGTTGATAACCCAATGTGGAAGACTCACCCAGATATCTATGAGTGCTCATGGAACTTCGATAGAGGAAGATTTTGAGGTTGTTAAATTGATTGAGAACATTGCCCCATTTGCTATGTTACTAGGGAAAACCTGGATTGAGAAAGAGTAGATCCGAAGAAAAGACGAAGAAGCTCTAGAAAAGAAAAAACAAGACCTAAGAGACTTCATAACTAAGAGAATCAAACACTTATTGAAAGAACAAGAGGACCAGTCGAAGCTACTGAGGACAAGAGATCTAGTTGTCGAAGTTGAAAGAACATAGGAAAAATTGAAATACCTGTCTATACAGAGGAGTAGAGCACCTACCCTAGACAGAGAAGAAGTATTTCCCTTGAACCCTAGTAAAGACCATCAACAGTGCAAAGTTACTATGCCAAAAGGAGATAAGAATCAGAATGGGAAGAGGAAGCCAGTAACGCATATCACAGGGGAAAAGGCTAGAAAGCTCAGTAAGAAGAAAGCAAAGCTAGAAAAACTGCTGGAGGTTCCTAAGGGAACTTCGTAGAAGGAAGGTTTGAAAAACTGGAACTTCACCGAGATATCATAACAACATAGCATGGCACTTTTCCATGGCGGAGCGATACAGTCGTTGAAAGCATTATAACCGTTAGCCCAATACCCCGAACGGTTAGAACAACAGTTATGACCAGAAAGATTTCCATCGGACCGTTGAGACCGCGCCGTAACAGACAAAACTACATTGATGAAGGCCTCTTGTCCATTGGAGAAGATCCGTTACATCATTGTCTACTTATTCCATCAACTGTTGCTTCGAGAACACTTTTACGAATTGTATCCGAGCCAACAAGAGAACCCATTTCTATCACGCTGTGTTTATTGAGATCGACACATGTTCCATTGCTTCGAGCATTCATTTCATTCACATGAGTTATCCGATCTGAGTGTGTATGTCAGACGAGCTCAGTGCTGCAGATAAAGTCATCGAAGAATTTCTAATCAACCTTATGGCAGAGAGAGTGATGTCCACAGGAGTTCAAGCTTCATCGATGCGAGGAGTGCAAGCCTCCCCGTCAATTGCTCGCGGATCCAGACCATCCCACATTGCAGATGAGAAAAGAACCAAGCACATAGATGACTTAGTGAATGTGAAGTTAATCCTGTCTATTCTGCCCGATTACATCTTGCCTCTAGCGAGTGTAGTGAATCGTGATAGTGTCCTGAGGGACTTTGACTACACAGTCATTACGATGTACCTCCCGAAGGGGATACGCGCAGTTAGGCCGCAGTTGGAGAGGATTCCAACCTTAAAGATTAGTGACTATAATCTAGGGGAATGCTTGACCTATGACATGCTCGTGCATCACAAGTACTTGACTAAGACGAAGGGAAAGAGATCAAAGATCATTCCCCAACCATGGACCATGAACATTGTGCAGTCCACTATCCTTAATGTCATGAAAATTCCACACTTTGGAAGGAACCAGGAGGTTAACGTGTGTTAAAATCCTGTTGTCGTGCTTCCATGACGGTTATTTATGGTTATATAGGCATATTACAATCAATCTGATGCTAATCCATAGGATCACTGGATTGAGCATGCAGGGACCCGACCTGTAGGACTTCTACGCAGGGAAGGCTGCAGATTGCACCATAGCATAGAGGATTAAAGACATCTATGGAGA
This sequence comes from Picea sitchensis, assembly GCA_010110895.2. NCBI lineage: Eukaryota > Viridiplantae > Streptophyta > Pinopsida > Pinales > Pinaceae > Picea > Picea sitchensis. The sequence goes on from SNQJ01S0016483.1 coordinate 129,640, forward strand.
TGTAGAGAAGGGGACGCAAGGCTACAAGGTAGCCTCCATTCAGAATGGTGCAATGTGCCTCGATTTCCAGTTGATTTCTAGTAAGCTAGTCCGAAAGAACAGACCCATGCAGGTCCCAGGGTTTGTGGTTGACATCGTAGGAAAATGCGAGGAGGGAGTACAGATGAACTGGGCAAAGTACTTAGTCAACCAGCTAGAAGTCGATTGCCGTGAAGCTCAGGATCAGGGCTACGAGTTCCACTTTAGCTGGCTACTGATTCTCATCATGTTTACAGCTTGGGAGATGCCGAAAGGTGCGACCTTCCCGAAAATTGAGTCGTTCGAACCACTTGCTGTGAAGTTCACCATGCTCTAGTACTCGAGCGACATGGGAAAATAGTGGCAGTCCAAAGCAGTATTCCATACCTACTACCTACAACTGAAAAGGGCTATCGATTTGTTCCCCTGGATGATGCCAAACAATCTGGACAGGTTCAGACCCCTTATGAAGTTTCACACAGATAGGAATTTCATATATATCACCGCACCCGCATATGAGAATAAAGAAGAGCTTCAGTCATACTATAAGATCACTGAGGAGGACCTGAAAGAAATCACTAAGGAATGACCCGCAGAGTTCCTTACACCAGTCGCTAAGGCAGAATTGTCCGACCCAAACCTCATTGGAAGCCCAGTAGTTACCCGTGATGAGTATAATGCACCCAGTAGTAGCAGAAGGAAGAAGGAAGAAGATGTACAGGAACTGAGCAGCGCCTCAAAAGAGACTGCCTCAGATTCACCTGGCAGAGGAGGAGGTGACAAAGTGTACAAAGAGGAGAAAGAAGGAAAATTAGGGGAAGAAGATAACCAGGAGCGAGGCGAAGTAACACCGCCATAGAACCCCCTTGATGACGCAGATCCATCAAAGAAAAGGAAGGTTTCCCCCATGAAACCTACATCGCGGAAGAAATCCAAATAAAGCAAGCCGAAGCTTCAGAATGTACTCACGATCGATGACTTCTATTTCATCATCGCAGCCGTATTAGATGCTTTGTAGGACATTTTGCAGAGCAACGAAGCCATGTACGATAGAATTGAAGCAGAACTAAGAGGTGTACATCAATCCCTTTATTCGAGCCACGTAGTGTCCACTGCGCCCCTACTATTATATGAAACATAGTTGGGAGATGAGCCTACCCAACTCCGTAGAATAGCTGATGTGATTGAAGATCACCTTTGTTGTGTACAGGAAGAAAAGGAACAAGCCACAGTGGCCTTAAATAAAGCATAGGAGGAAGTTATAGAGAAACACAAGATTGCGCAGCAGGAGAAGGACACCCTTAAAGTGAAGTTAGAATAAGAAAGAGTAGTTGTTCACGGAGTAGACCAAAGTAAAAGAAGCGATCAACAAAGAACTTCACTCTGTGATAGGCTTAGAGAAAAAAGAGGATGAACTAGTAGAACATCAAGTAGCGTAGCTCATAGAAGCTATCTAGTAGCTTTAACAAAGAATAGCAGACTTAGAGCTCTGAACAACACCCAACACTCCGTAGGATGTGAAAGATCAAAGAGAAGCATCTGCTCGAAGCGTAGTTGAGAGAATCAAGGCCCTCACTATGGAATGTAAACAGCTAAGCGATTGCAGTGACCAGACTTATGAGAAAATCACTGAGGATTCTGAATTGAAGGCACTAGGGTCACAACTCCAAGAGGAAAAGTAGCAAGCAGAAACAATACAGGCACAGTTGAAACCCCTGTCAGTATTTGAGAGGATGAAGCGATCCCTAGAATAGCGCATTGCTCAACAATAGGTACACACCATTTAGAGCAAAGTCATGGAAGTGACTCAAAGGCTCCAACCAATACAAGATGAGGCTTTCCGACTATTCGCAGAGATTGAAGGCTGAGGAGAAGAACTAGAACAAGTCATCACTATAGCTGAACAATGCTTAGAGGGACCTGTTGATGAAGAAGCTATCCAAGAGTTCGCTAAGCAGGAGGTCATGGCGCAACAACAGGTCGAAGCAGCTCGAGCCAAGCTCGAGGCCTTTGATGCAGAGCTACCCAGACCAGAGTGACTCGGGACGAGTCACGAGTGAGTGTTGGGGGCCTGTTGGCCCTTGACCAAGTTTTGAGGATCCTTGGTCATGTTTTAACTATTTTGGGACTTCGGCATGCTGTTGAAGATAGAGCGTAAGTCGAAGCGGAGATCACAGGATCTTGGCCCCTTTTTAGGGATTTTTGGGTTTTGGGATTATGTAACGGGTATGGGGATGTTGGCCCATGGGTTTACCCATGCTTAGGCCTATTTTGTAATGTATAAATAGAAATCTAGGTGATGTAAGAAGAACCTGTAGCTGAGTGCTAGTACTAGCTATGTGCAAAAAGACGTGATTAAGACTTAAAAAGTTAAGTGCAAGTCATATGTAGTGATTTGTGTGTAGACTGTGTAAGGATTTGTGCGTAGATCTACTCAGGGAAGGAGGATCTGGAAAAGTGCGCTCAGATCTCCTGTCCTATGCAGAGTAGGGTTTTGATGCTTTGTGCCTGTAAGAATCTTGATAGAAAGAAATAAAGAGAAGAAGAGTTGGTGGACGTAGCCCCAGGCCGAGGGTGAACCATGTACATGTTGTGTTGCTATGCTTGGTGCAATGTATTGATGTGTTTATATGTTTATTTTCTTAGTGCTTTGATATAGATGAGTGATAGATAGATCTGTTAATACTATGTGCTTAATAATGTGAATGAATACTAGATCTGACCTGTTTCCTTATGCTAAGTGCTTCTATATGTTAGATCTGGTTGAATACTGTGTTGTGTTGTAAATAGGGTTTATATGCGCTGTAAACTAAGGCTGAATACTAATGAATTATAACTATTAAGTTCTTTGTTAAAGAATTACAATCACAGAACTGTGTCTCGGCTAAGGTTGCTGACATCTAAGTACTGCAACCACCCCTGCCTCTACCTTGGGTGAGACTTCATCTACTTCGTAGGTGTTTCCGAAGGGGTCGGTAATTAGGGATTTGTTGGTGCGATATTGAGCGTTGAACCCTGGGCTTGCCCCTGTGCTAAATTGAGCTACTAGTGGAGCGATCTACTCCAAAGAGATCCATTTGTTGGAATTCGATCCTAAAATTCACCATCAATGGCCGGGAAAATGGTGAATGTCCAACTGGGAAGATGCAAGAACTCCCCCCACTCGAAAAAATCCTGATCCTCGGTCGATTGAGTTACTTGAAAAGTTTTAGAACAAGAGGTCGATCCCCAAGGAAGAAAACACTAGCCAACCAGAGCTTTAAGGATGTTGGAATTTGATGCAGAACCCCTCCCTCTCCTGGAGCCTACATGACCTCCTAGTCTAAGGATTGTTCACTTGGGGAGCTGAATTGTCTCTTGGACTCTCTTTGAGCCCAAAATCTTAGTACACAAGCCTTAGAATCCTCTACCCAAATTCCAATTCGCTTCTTCGGAGTCCCCGAGCTCTAGCAGAGCCCCCTCGGAGACCATGTGCCAAAACCGTGGGATAAAACTTTTTATCCCTGAAAAATTCAGGACTTCGGGGCTATCACACTTTGGGAGTTCTGCCATAATGGAACTCCAATCCTTCCGAACACTGGAGTAACGGAGTGTCGAATCTTTGGCACAGATTGACGACCCATAGTGTCATGAAAATCAATGGTGGAAATAACTTCGGAGACCCAGACTTCGGCGGGTCTACCTTCTCCAACACACAACTCTCCCAGAGAGATGAACTCCGAAGTAAATCGAATGACTCTTGTTACCCTGTCAGATCGACGGCTATCACAAAACTCCATTATTTCGGGCTTCAAGAGTTTTGAAACCTTTACTCCGTCATTCCACCAGATCGCTAGACCGATGAATGCATACATGCAAATATCAACGACCCGCAACCCTCTGTCAACTAACAACCGTGGTCAGCTCCGGGATTCCGGGCTTCGAGAGTCTCGGGTGTTCAACACTCAAAATCCTCTAGAGTGTTAACCTTGGGAACTTGTGGGGGGATGAATCAAGGAATACTACGTTCTGACATTTGGATGACCTGGATCTTCTCTAGTCTTTGGGAGTTTAGACGTTCCCGCTATGCAACCCCTTATTCCTCCCGAACACTGAAATGTTGCAGTACTCCTCCTCTCTCCACATGTCCCCCTTTGAATCGATGGTTTGGATCTTCTTTGGACTTTGGGACTTCGGAGAAATTGAACTTTGCTTCCCTCTGTTCTCCCAGACCCCTGGTCTTCCAGATCTGACGATCTGCTAACACGTTTTCTTTGAAATGGATGGTGGCGATTTTCTCCACCCTTTCGGACTTCGAGGGTCCCCACTTCTCTACGATTTTGATCCTTCGAACTGACGGGGTGCTAAAGGACCTCGAGGGTTATCCCTCACTTTGTTTTCCTAGATCTAATGACTAACATACTTCTTGTGAAACCCCAAAATGGATCTTGACTTCTCGACTCTTGGAACAAGTGGCTCTCCCTCCACTCGCCACTTGTCTTTTCTCTGATAGATGGCTGGGATGAGTTCTGGCTCCTCGAAACTCCAGGAAACTTCCTCCTAAGTGCCTCAATTCACTTCCCCTCCAGAGTACTGAACCTCCATACCTAAGGATCACTTGACACCTATCTCGATAAGTGATCGACCACGATGATATCCGCCTTTCGGGCCTCTGGGGATCTTGACTTCTCCACACTCTGCACCTCGAGCTTCCCGAACATGCGAAGTCTGAAGGACTTCGAAGGTTAATATTCATGCAACTTCTCTTGATCTAATGACTATCAGACCTCCTACAGTTTCTCGAATGGATCTCATCCATTCAACCTACAGAACCACAATTCGACCTCCTCTGTTGAGGATTTTTGTCGCTATCTCTTCTAAGCTTCCTTCCTTGAGGTGCTTCAGACCTTCGACGCACTCCTTGTGTCCTCTGAACCTCTGAAATATTTCGGGCTTAGATATTTTCTCAAAAATATCTCTCCACACTCCTTGTGTCCTATAAACTTCTAAGAAGTTTTGGGACTTAGAGATTTTTCAAAAAATCTCTCTGTTCACCTCCTGGTGCTCATCTTCTCTGAGACCTTTCCAACACTTAGACAAATTTCTCGCCTGATGCATACCTTACACATGTCCTTCCTGAACTTTGTTCTCCTCTAAGCAACAATGCACTCCTTGCACTTTACTGTAATTTCAAGATACCTCTTCTGAGCTCTTGAGTCAGTCTCAACTCCACTTACACACTCCTTGTAGGCACTATGCACTCCTTGCAATAGGAATCTTAGAAGAGAAACAATTGAAACTTACAGAGTCATCAAAGATTTTTAGAATTAACCATAAAAAGCATGTTCATACATGAAAGACATATAGATAGAAAGGAAGAAAAAAATATCACATGTAGTCAGTGAATTCAAGAACAAATAACACCATGCATTTGGATCCAAACCTCTCTATTTTCATTCCTTTAATAAATCATGCACATGAGTTCATATAGCTCTCTACAATTCACCATAAGCTTCAACAACTCTTTCAGATAATAATCAACATCTCTCTAAGATAATGATCAGTATCCTCATTTGGGAATACAATACATACATTTATACATGAAGGGCCTCATCGATCTTTCCCTACAACTACCTTAGTGCTATCCTATCATAATTATGATGATCATCTACTGAGTCTTACTACAATAAATATCATTTATAAACAGATAAGAGTTGATGCTCCAAATATGTACAATCCTACAGACTTCTAAGAAATTGCAATCTCCTTCGATCTCATGCGATGGCTCAAGCCTCCAAAACATTAAAAGGTCCTTAATTACAATATTTTCAAAACATTAAAATGATGCGCCCTTCCTTGAGTTCAAAATTGACTTGAAATGTACGCACTGGGTGCTGAGCTATCCTCCACTCGACCTCTTTAAACGATGATAGCGATGCTTCTGCATCATACTCCTCTGGACAAAAATTCATGGGCTCCTGTCCATGAGTTCCTACACCATTTTCCCATGCTTTCGAATGTCAGATTCATTCACCCAAAAATCCTCTACTGGGTGACCCTTCCACTTCACCCAACAGACTTCAAAGATATTGAAATTTTCTTCTCTCTGTTCTCCTGGACCCTTGGTCTTCCAAATACGACGATCTACTGAAACATGCCCTTTTTAATGGATGGTGGAAATTTTCTCCACCCTTCGGAACTTCGAGGGTCCCCACTTCTCTATGCTTCTGATCCTTTGAACTCATGGGGTGTGGAAGGACCTCAAGGGTTATCCCTCGTGTTTTTTTCCCGAATCTGATGGCTAAGAGACTTCTTGCGAAACCCCGAAATGGATCTTAACCACTCAACTCTTGGAACAAGTGGCTCTCCCTCCACTCACCACATGTCTTTTCTCCGGTATATGGATGGGATGAGTTCTAGCTCCTTGGAACTCTAGGAAACTTCCTCCTAAGTGCATCACTTCACAGTCCCTCCGGAGTACTGAACCTCCGGACCTAAGCATCAGTTGATGCGTGCCCCAGTAAATGAACGACCACGATGGTATCAACCTTTTGGGCCTTCGGGGATCCTAACTTCTCCACACTCTGCAGCTAGAGCTTCCCGAACACACGAAGTTCGAAGGACTTAGAAGTTTAATCTTTGTGCAACTTTCATCGATCTAATGGCTGTGATACCTCCAATGGTTTCCCGAATGGATCTCATCCATTCAACTTGCGGAACTCCGATTTGACCTCCTCCGTTGAGGATTTTTTTTTCTATCTCTTCTGACCTTTGTTCCTTGAGGTGCTTCATACCTTCGATGCACTCCTTGCGTCCTCTAAACCTCTGAAAGATTTCAGACTTAGAGATTTTCTCGAAAATCTCTCTCCACACTCCTTGCGGACTATAAAATTCTAAGAAGTTTTTGGACTTAGATATTTTTGAAAAAATCTCTCTGTTCACCTCCTGGTGCTCGTCTCCTCTGAGACCTTTCCAACACTTAGACAAATTTCTCGCCCGATGCATACCTTACACGAGTCCTTCCTAAACGTTTCTCTCCTCTGAGCAATAATGCACTCCTTGCACTTTACTGTAATTTCAAGATACCTCTTCTGAGCTCTTGAGTCAGTATCGACTCGGCCTACACACTCCTTGCGGGCATTGTGCACTCTTTGCACCAATAATATCAGAAGAGAAATAATTGAAACCTACAGAGTCATTAGATATTTTCAGACTTCACCATAAAAAGCAGGTTCATACATGAAAGACATATAGATAGAAAGACAAAAAGAAATATCACATGCAGTTAGTGAATTCAAGAACAAATAACACCATGCATTTGGAACCAAACCTCTATATTTTCATTCCTCTAATTAAACATGCACATGAGTTCATACATTTCTCTGGAATTCACCATAAGCTTCAACAATTCTCTTAGATAATAATCAACAACTCTATAAGATAATGATCAACAACCTCATTTGGGAATACAATACATACATTTATACATGAAGGGGCTCATCGAGCTTTCCCTCGAAATACCTTAGTGCTATCCTATCATAATTAAGACAATCATCTACTGAGTCTTATTACAATATATATGATTTATAAACAAATAAGAGTTGATTCTCCAAATATGTAAAATCCTACATACATATAAGAAATTACAATCTCCTTCGATCTCATGTGATGGCTCAAGCCTCCAAAACATTAAAAGGTCCTTAATTACAATATTTTAAAAACATTAAAATGATGCGCCCTTCCTTGAGTTCATAATTGACATGAAATGTACGCACTGGGTGTTGAGCTATCCTCCACCTAGCCTCTTTAAACGCTGATAGCGATGCCCCTACATCATAATCCTCTGGACAAAAATTCATGGGCTCATGTCCATGATATCCTGCACTATTTTCCCATGCTTTCGAATGTCAGATTGATTCACCCAAACATCCTCTGCTGGGTGACCCTTCCACTTCACTCAACAAACTTCATATATATTGAAATTTTCTTCCCTCTATTCTCCCAGACTCCTGGTCTTCCATATCAAACGATCTACTGACACATGTCCTTTGAAATGGATGGTGGTGATTTTCTCCACCCTTCGGGAATTCAAGGGTCCCCACTTATCTACACTTTTGATCCTCTGAGATCACAGGGTGTCAAAGGACCTCAAGGGTTATCCCTTGCATTGTTTTACAGGATATGATGGCTAATAGACTTCTTGCGAAACCCTGAAATGGATCTTGACCGCTCAAATCTTGTAACAAGTGGCTATCCCTCCACTCGCCATGTGTCTTTTCTCCAGTAGATGGATGGTATGGGTTCCAGCTCCTCGAAACTCCGGGAAAATTCCTCCTAAGCGCTTCACTTCACAGCCCCTATGGAGTATTGAAACTCTAGACCTAAGGATCAGTTGACGCATGTCCCGATAAATGAACGAACATGATGGGCTCCCCCTTTCAGGCTTCTGGGGATCTTGAATTTTCCACACTCTTCACCTCGATCTTCCTGAACATGCGAAGTCCGAAGGACTTCGAAGGTTAATCATCATGAAACTTTCCTCGATCTAATGGCTACAAGACCTCTAACAGTTTCCTGAATGGATCTCATCCATTCAACCTACGAAACCACAATTCGACCTCCTCCGTTGAGGATTTTTGTCACTATCTCTTCTGAGCTTCCTTCCTTGAGGTGATTTGGACCTTTGACTCACTCCTTGCGTCCTCTGAATCTCTGAAAGATTTAGGGCTTAGATGTTTTCTCAAAAATATCTCTCCACACTCCTTGCGGCCTATAAACTTCTAAGAAGTTATGGGACTTGGGGATTTTTGAAAAAATCTTCCTGTTCACCTCCTAGTGTTCGTCTCCTCTGAGACCTTTCCAACACTTGGACAAATTTCTCTCTCGATGCATACCTTGCACGGGTCCTTCCTGAACTTTTCTATCCTCTGAGCAACAATGCACTCCTTGTGCTTTACTGTAATTTCAAGATACCTCTTCAGAGCTCTTGAGTCAGTCTAGACTTGGCCTATGCACTCCTTGCAGGAACTATGCACTCCTTGCACTAGGAATATCACAAGAGAAACAATTGAAACTTACAGAGTCATCAAATATTTTTAGACTTAACCATAAAAAGCATGTTCATACATGAAAGACATATAGATAGAAAGACATAAAGAAGTATCGCATGTAGTCAGTGAATTCAAGAACAAATAACACAATGCATTTGGAACCAAACCTCTCTGTTTGCATTCCTTTAATAAAGCATGCACATGAGTTCATACAACTCTCTGCAATTCACCATAAGCTTCAAAAACTCTCTTAGATAATAATTAGCAGCTCTCTAAGATAATGATCAACAACCTCATTTGGGAATACAATACATACATTTATACATGAAGTGACTCATCGATCTTTTCATCCAACTACCTTAGTGATATCCTATAATAATTAAGACGATCATCTACTGAGTCTTATTACAATAAATATCATTTATAAACAGATAAGAGTTGATGCTCCAAATTTGTACAATCCTACAGACATCTAAGAAATTACAATCTCCTTCGATCTCATGCGATGGCTCAAGCCTCCAAAACATTAAAAGGTCCTTAATTACAATATTTTCAAAACATTAAAATGTTGCACCCTTCCTTGAGTTCAAAATTTATTTGAAATGTATGCGCTGGGTGTTGAGCTATCCTCCACCTGACCTCTTTAAACGCTGATAGCGATGCTCCTGCATCATATTCCTCTGGAAAAAAAATCATGGGCTCCTGCATTGTTTTCCCATGCTTTCGAATGTCATATTCATTCACCCAAACATCCTCTTCTAGGTGACCCTTCCACTTCACCCAAAAAAATTCAGAGAGATTGAAATTTTCTTCCCTCTGTTCTCCCAGACCCCTGGTCTTCCAGATCCGATAATATACTGACACATGTCCTTTGAAATGGACGGTGGCAATTTTCTCCACCTTTCGGGACTTCGAGGGTCCCCACTTCTCTATGCTTCTGAACCTCCAAACTCACGGGGTGTCGAAGGACCTCGAGGGTTGTTCCTTGCATTGTTTTCCCGTATCTCACGACTAACAAAATTATTGCGAAACCCCAAAATGGATCTTGACCTCTCAACTCCTGGAACAAGTGGCTCTCCCTCCACTCGCGATGTGTCTTTTCTCCAGTAGATGGATGGGATGAGTTCTAGCTCCTCAAAACTCTAGGAAACTTCCTCCTAAGCGCCTCACTTCATAGCCCCTCCGGAGTACTAAACCTCCAGACCTAAGGATCAATTGACGTGTGTCCTGGTAAATTAACGACCACAATGGGCTCCACCTTTTTGGCCTCTGGGGATCCTGACTTCTCCACACTCTATACCTTGAGCTTCTTGAAAACGCAAAGTTCGATGGACTTCGAAGGTTAATATTTGTGCAACTTTCCTCGATCTAATCGCTATGAGACCTCCAAATATTTCCCAAATCGATCTCGTCCATTCAACTTGCGGAACCACGATTAGACCTCCTCCGTTCAGGATTTTTATTTCCATCTCTTTTGACCTTCATTCCTTGAGGTGCTTCATACCTTCGACGCACTCCTTGCATCCTATGAACCTCTGAAATATTTCGGAATTAGAGTTTTTCTCGAAAATATCTATCCACACTCGTTGCGGACTATAAACTTCTAAGAAGTTTTTTGACTTAGATATTTTTGAAAAAATCTATTTGTTCACCTCCTGGTGATCATTTCCTCTGAGACCTTTCCAACACTTAGAAAAATTTCTCTTCCGATACATACCTTGCACGGGTCCTTCCTGAAATGTTCTCTCCTATGAGCAACAATGCACTCCTTGCAGTTTACTGTAATTTCAAACTACCTCTTCTGAGCTCTTGAGTTAGTCTCGACTCGACCTACGCACTCCTTGCAAGCACTGTGCACTCCTTGTACCAGGAATCTCAGAAGAGAAACAATTGAAACTTACAGAGTCATCAAATATTTTCAGACTTCACTAGAAAAATCATGTTCATACATGAAAGACATATATATAGAAAGACAAAAAGAAATATCACATTCAGTTAGTGAATTCAAGAAAAAATAACACCCTACATTTGGAACCAAACCTCTCTATTTGAATTCCTTTAATAAAGCATGTACATGAGTTCATACAACTCTCTGGAATTCACCATAAGCTTCAACAACTCTCTCAGATAATAATCAACAACTCTCTAAGATAATGATCAACAACCTCATTTGGGAATACAATACATACATTTATACATGAAGGGGCGCATCGAGCTTTCCCTCCAACTACCTTAGTGCTATCCTATCATAATTAAGATGATCATCTACCGAGTCTTATAACAATAAATATAATTTATAAACAGACAATAGTTGATGCTCCAAATCTGTATAATCCTACAAACATCTAAGAAATTACAATCTCCTTCGATCTCATGCGATGGCTCAAGCCGCCAAAACATTAAAATGTCCTTAATTTCAATATTTTCAAAACATTAAAATGATGCACCCTTCCTTGAGCTCAAAATTGACTTGAAATGTACGTGTTGGGTGCTGAGCTATCCTCCACCCGACCTCTTTAAACATTGATAGTGATGCTCCTGCATCATACTCCTCTGGACAAAAATTCATGGGCTCCTGTCCATGAGCTCCTGCACTATTTTCCCATGCTTTTGAATGTCAGATTGATTCACCCAAACATCCTCTGTTAGGTGACCCTTCCACTTCACCCACCAGACTTTAGAGAGATTGAACTTTTCTTCCCTCTGTTCTCCCGGATCCTTAGTCTTCCAGATCCGATGATCTACTGACACATGTCCTTTTAAATGGACGGTGGTGATTTTCTCCTCACTTTGTGACTTTGAGGGTCCCCACTTCTCTACGCTTCTGATCCTCTGAACTCACGGGGTGTCAAAGGACCTTGAGGGTTATCTCTTGCATTTTTTTCCAGGCTCTGACGACTAACAAAATTCTTGCGAAACCCCGAAATGGATCTTGACCGCTCAACTCTTGGAACAAGTGGATCTCCCTCCAATCACCACGTGTCTTCTCTCAAGTAGATGAATGGGATGAGTTCTAGCTCCTCGAAACTCCAGGAAACTACCTCATAAGTACCTCACTTCATAGCCCCTTCGGAGTACTGAACCTCCAGACCTAAGGATCAGTTGACACATGTCTCGGTAAATGAGAGACCACGATGGGCTCCTCCTTTTGGGCCTCCAAGGATCTTGACTTCTACACACTCTGCACCTCGATATTCCCAAACACACGAAGTCCAAAGGACTTCAAAGGTTAATATTTGTGCAACTTTCCTCGATCTAATGGCTGCGAGACCTCCAATGGTTTCTCGAATGGATCTCGACCATTCAACTTGTGGAACCACAATTCAACCTCCTCCGTTGAGGATTTTTGTTTCTATCTCTTATGACCTTCGTTCCTTGAGGTGATTCATACCTTCAATGCACTCCTTGCATCCTCTGAACCTATGAAATATTTTGTACTTAGATATTTTCTCGAAAATATATCTCCTCACTCCTTGCGGACTATAAACTTCTAAGAAGTTTTTGGACTTAGATATTTTTGAAGAAATCTCTCTTTTCACCTCTTGGTGCTCGTCTCCTCTGAGACCTTTCCAACACTTAGACAAATTTCTCTCCCGATGCATACCTTGCATGGCTCCTTCTTGAACTTTTATCTCCTCTGAGCAGTAATGCACTCCTTGCACTTTACTATAATTTCAAGCTACCTCTTCTGAGATCTTGAGTCAGTATTGACTTAGACTACACACTCCTTGCAGGAACTGTGCACTCCTTGCACCAGGAATATCAGAAGAGAAACAATTGAAACTTACAGAGTCATCAAATATTTTCAGACTTCACCATAAAAATCATGTTCATACATGAAAGACATATAGATAGAAAGACAACAAGAAATATCACATGTAATCAATGAATTCAAGAACAAATAACACCATGCATCTGGAACCAAACCTCTCTATTTGCATTCCTTTAATAAATCATGTACATGAGTTCATACAACTCTCTACAATTCACCATAAGCTTCAACAACTCTCTCAGATAATAATCAACAACTCTCTAAGATAATGATCAACAACCTCATTTGGGAATACAATACATACATTTATAGATGAAGGGGCTCATCGATCTTTCCCTCCAACTACCTTAGTGCTATCCTATCATATTTAAGATGATCATCCACTAAGTCTTATTTACAATAAATATAATTTATAAACAGATAAGAGTTGATGCTCCAAATCTGTGCAATCCTATAGACATCTAAGAAATTACAATCTCCTTCGATCTCATGTGTTGGCTCAAGCCTCCAAAACATTAAAAGGTATTTACTACAACATTTTCAAAACATTAAAATGATGTGCCCTTCCTTGAGTTCAAAATTGACTTTAAATCTACGCGCTGGGTGCTGAGCTGTCCTCCACCCGACCTCTTTAAACGGTGATAGAGATGCTCCTACCTCATACTCCTCTAGACAAAAATTCATGGGCTCCTGTCCATGAGCTCCTGCAATATTTTCCCATGCTTTCGAATGTCAGATTCATTCACCCAAATAGCATCCTCTGCTGGGTGACCCTTCCACTTCTTCAGGTACTCAAAATAATTCTTTCTCCTGGTCTTCTTACCAATCCTTTGTTTTATGATCTTCTCCATTTGTGGCTTTTCTGCTGTGGGAATATTCGTTTCCCACTGAATCTCCTTTTGATCATATGATCCTCCTGGATCATCCATCTTGTAAGGGTACAGGTCTGCAACATTAAATAAGGGTGATATACCCACATCCTATGGCAACTCAATCTCATAGGCATTAGCATCAGATTTTCTGAGGATTTTGCATGGTCCTATTTTATTCATTTTCAATTTGTTATATTTTCCCCTTGGGAACCTTTCCTTTCTCAGGTGTGCTAAAACTTGATCCCCAAATTTGAAATGAACCTCTTTCCTCTTTTGATCAATTCAACTCTTATATTTCTGTCTGCTATTTTGCAACTGTCCCTTTATCTGACTATGAAGCTTCGGCATATCTGCAAGAAAGTATTCTACCCCTCCACTTCGGACCTCATTATGTTTCAAATCCCCCAACTCCGAAATTCCTCTCAGATGCATTCCATATACTATTTGGAATGGGAGTTTTCCAGTGCTTTTGTTTGATGAATCATTATAAGAGAAATCTGCATGGGGCACAATCTAATCCCACTGGTTATGATGTTTAGTGACCCGAATTCTCAGTAGATTCCCCAAACTCCGATTTACCACTTCAATTTATCCATCTGTCTGAGGATGATATGATGAACTGAACAACAAGTATGTCCCAAAATGTTTCCACAGAGTTCTCCAAAAGTGTCCCACAAAATTGGTGTCTCTGTCTGAGACTATACTTCTTGGCAAGCCATGTAATCTCACAACCTCCTTAAAAAATAAATTTGCTATGGGAGTAGCATCACTGGTTTTCTGACATGGTATGAATTGTGCCATTTTTTAGAATCTTTCAACCACAATGAATATAGAATCACTCCCCCTCTGGGTTCTTGGAAATCCCAACACAAAATCCATACTTATTTCATCCCACGACCTATTTGGAATAGGAAATGGATGATACAGACCAATGTTCTTCTGCTTTCCCTTAGTGTATAGGCAGATTCTGCATTTATCCATGACCTTCTTTACATCGATCCTCATACTTGGCCAATGGTATGAAGAACTCAGCTGAGCATAAGTTTTATCATGGCTGAAATGTCTAGCCAATCCTCCACTGTGTTTTTCCTTCAATAGGTTGTCTCTCATCGAGCATTTCATGATACAGAGTTGGCTTCCTTTAAACAAAAGTCCATCTTGAATTAGATACTCTATCCACTGGATTTTGTCCCTTAGTGAAGGGTTCTCACATGATTCATAAGCCTCTGTAAAGTCTAGATCTTCACAATACATTTCCTTAAGGTGTTCAAACACTAAGGTCTCCACTTGGAATTCCTGCATAATCAGACATCTCCTTCTCAAAGCATCAACAACTTTGTTAGCGCTACCACTAATGTGCTTAATAACAAAAGTAAAATTGTGCAGGAATTCTACCCATTTAGGATGTCTTTTATTCAACTTCTCCTTTGTGTTTATGAATTTTAAATCTTGATTGTCACTATACAAAACAAACTCCTTTGGAACAAGGTAGTGCCTCGATTTTTCCAGAGCTTGTATCACAACATAAAACTTTTTATCATACGTGGAATAATTCCTCTTGGTGTCTTTCATCTTATCACTGAAATAAGAAACATGCCTATTGTCTTGGCTCAAGGCTGCACCAATAGCTACTCCATTGACATCACATCTCACTTGAAATATTTTCTTGAAATCTAGCAGAATGAAAATCAATTGTTCTGTTATCTTCTCCTTCAATACTATGAAAATTTTCTCAACTTCTGATGTCCAATTAAAGGATTCATGATTTTTCTTTATGGTGTCCAATATGGGTGCACAAATTCCACTGAAATTCCTGATGAATATCCTATAAAAACTCTCTAATCCATGGAATCTTCTCACCTCAAATATGCTTCTAGGAGAAGACCATTCCTTGATTTCCCTCACCTTTTCTGGATCCATCTTCAAATCATTTGAAGAGATTGAAAAATCCAAGTATACGATTTTTTTCTTCATGAAAGAGCACTTCTTCAATTTTTTCAGCAACTTCTCCTGCTACAACCTTCTCATCACTAATGTCGATCTTCTTCAGTTTTGCTGACGACTAGGATATCATCCAAATATACAATAACAAACTTACCTACGAAATATTTTAGTACTTCATTCATCAACCTCATGAATGTGCTTGGGGAGTTTGTTAATCCGAATGGCATAACAAGCCACTCATATAACCCCTCATTCGTTTTGAATGTTGTCTTCCATTCATCTCCTTCTCTCATTCTTATCTAATGATAGCCACTCTTCAATTCGATCTTGGAGAAATAATTTTATCCACTCAAGGAATCCATCAAATCATCCATTCTGGGTAAAGGAAATCTATACCTAATGGTGATCTTTTTGATGGCTCTAGAATTTGTGCACAAGATCCATCTTTCTTTGGACTCAACACATTTGGTACTGCGCATGGAATCAAACTCTCTCTGACTAAACCCTTATCCAACAACTCTTGGAATTGCTTCTTGACATCTTCATTCTCTTGAAGTGTCAACCTATATGCTACTTTGTTTGGAAAATTTTCTCTTTGGATAAGGTCAATGTGATGGATGGTTCTATGAATGGGTGACAAAGAGTGAGGTAACTCATCCACCAAAATATTAGCAAAGTTATCCAACAATTCTTGAATTTCTATGGGAAAATCATCCACAGAAGTACTTGTAAGGATGACTCTGGGATTCCTCACCACAACGAACTGCATCTCCTATTCCTTATTGACTTCATTTAATAGTTCCTTCCCACTCATGAGAAGTATGATTGGGACGGATTATTCCTTTTCTTTTTTATATTCCAATGGAAACAACATGTGTGTACGACCATTCTTCTTGAGGGTGTAAGTATTCTTTTGCCCATCATGTATGAAATTTCTGTCAAATTTCCATGGTATTCCCAATAGAACATGAAAAACATCCATTGGTATTACATCACATAAAATATCATCCTTATAACCCCCTATCTTAAATTCAACATTACATTGACGAGTCACCATGACTTGGTGTCCCTTCTGCAACCACGATACCTTGTAGAGGTTCGGATGTGTAGTTGTCTCCAACTCTATCTTTTCCACCATTTATGTGGATACCAAATTATCAATGCTTCGACTGTCTATGATTACTTTTCATACCCTGTCTTTGGTCTTGCAAACAGTCTTGAATAGACTGTTACTCTGGACTAGTTTTTCCACCTCCTTCTTTGGATTTAAGAGAATTTTCCTCATCATGAGGGACTTCCCATCTTCTGCTACTTCTGCCTCTACATTCCTTCTTTGTGCTTCAAAAATGTGAGCTTCTCCTCCTCCATATTTATTCTTCCTCTCAGGACAATCCCAAGACATATTCCCTATATTTCCACAGGCATAGAATTTCACTTCTTCTCCTCTACCTCTTCCTCTTCCTTGAGAAAAAGAGTTTCTGCCACCATATTTACCTCCTCAGGAGCTTCCTCCCCTTTCTGTATGACTTGGGGACTTTCTAGTCTTAGCTTTGGGCTTCTGGGACTTTTCATGGACAATTCCTTATGTTTGTTTAGGGTTCTTCCTCTGCTTTGCTTCATGACCAACTTGTCCTTTTCTTTCAGTGCAACCTAGTAGGCATCTTCTGCCATCCTCATTTTCATCATGTTGATTTCCTCCTAGATTTCATACCTCAGGCCATTAATATCCCTGAAAACTTTTTCCTCATCGCTCTCTCGATGTCTTTATCTAACGTTCAATCTATAATATTCCTTAGTGTACTCCTTCACTAACAAGCCTTTCCATCTCAAGTTATGCAATATCCTGAATAGATTGATCTGATAGTCTTTGGGTATGAACTTAGCTTTTAATTTAACTACCATTATATCCCAATTTTTTATTTTTTGCTTACCTTTTCATCTTATGTCGGCTTGCAGTTTATCCCACCATAGCGCTGCATGCCCCTTCAATATGGTAACATCATGCTTCACCATCTTTTCATCTTCGATTTCCTCATAATCGAAGTACTTGTATAAATCCCTTATCCAATCCAACAGCTCCTCAACATCCAAGTTTCCTTCATACATTGAGACTTCTATTTTTTCTCTGGCCCCCATTTTCACAACAACTCTCAATAAGTGTTCCTCTGCACTGTAATCTCCTGCAACTCCTTCTACTTCCATTTCTTCACTCTCAACCTCACTGATGTCACCAACATCATGTGCTCTCCTCTGCGTTGTCTCCATGGAATCTAATATCGCAGAAAGTTGCCTCATCTCCTGCTCCATGGCTAGGTTTTCTACAGGCCTCTCTGCTCGTCTTCTTGGCAACATGGTTCCAAGTCATATTCTTTTCTGAAAGAGCTTAATTCAGACTCTAATACCACTTTATGCAAACCCCCTCCCTCTTCTGGAACCTGCACAACCTCTCGGGCTAAGGATCGTTTACTTCGGAAGTTGAATTAGCTCATGGACTCTCTTTGAGCCCAAAATCTTAGTACACAGGCCTTAAAATCCTCTACTTGAATTCCAATTCACTTCTTTGGGAGTCCTCGAGATTTGGAAAATCCCCCTCGGAGACTGTGGGATAAAAATTCCTACCCCCAAAATTTTGAGACTTCAAGGCTATCACACTTCGAGAGTTCTGCCAAAATGGAACTTCAATGCTTCAAAACACCAGAGTAACGAAGTGTCGAACCTTTGGCACAGATTGATGATTGACAACATCGCTCAAATAAATATTGGTGATCAGTTCAGAGACCCGAACTTTGGAAGGTATTCCTTCTCCAACACACAACTCTTCTGGAGAGTCGAACTCCGAAGTAAATCACACGAGCCCCGTTCCCTCATCAAATTGATGGTTGTCTCAACACTATGTTATTTTGGGATTCAAAAGTTCTGAAACCTTTACTTCGTCGTTCCATCGAAGCGCCGAACCGATGAATACACACATGCATAGATCAATGGCCCACAACCCTCTGTCATCTAACTACTGTGGTCATCTCTGAGATTCCAGGCTTTGGGAGTCCCGGGTGTTCAACACTCGAAATCCTCCGAAGCATTAACCTTGCGAACTCAGGGGGGTTTAAATCAATGACTGCCACGTTCTAACAATTAGACGACCTGGATATTCTCTAGAATTCGGGAGTTCGAACATTATCGCGACGCAACCCCTTATTCCTGTTGAATGTCAAAATTCCATAATACTCCTCCTCTCTCCATGTGTCCCCCTTTCAATCAATGGTCCGAGTCTTCTCCAGACTTCGGGAATCTAGAGAGATTGAACCTTGCTTCCCTCTATTCTCCCAAACACTTGGTATTTTGGATCTAGTGATCTGCTGACATGTGTCTTTTGAAATGGACGGTGGTGATTTTCTCTGCCATTCGGGACTTCAGGGGTCCCCACTTTTCTATGATTTTGATCCTTCGAAATTTTGAAGGACCTCGAGGATTATCCCTCACGTTTTCCCCCCAGATATGATGTCTAATAGACTTCTTGTGAAACCCTAAAATGGATCTCGACCACTCGAATCTTGTAACAAGTGGCTCTCCCTCCGCTCACCATGTGTATTTTCTATGATAGACGGTTGGGATGAGTTCTGGCTCCTCAGAACTCCGAGAAACTTCCTCCTAAGTGCCTCACTTCACAGCCCCTTCGGAGTACTGAACCTTTGGATCTAAGGATCAGTTGACGTGTGTCTCGGTAAATGAATAAACACAATGGGCTCTGACTTTCAAGCCTCCAGGGATCCTGACTTCTCCACACTCTACACCTCGAGCTTCCAAAACACGCGAAGTTTGAAAGACTTCGAAGTTTAATCTTCACGCAACTTCCCTCGATCTAATGGTTGTCAGATGTCCAACGGTTTCCTGAATGAATCTTGTCTATTCAACTTGCAGAACCATGATTCGACCTCCTCCATTGAGGATTGTTTTCGCTATCTCTTCTGAGCTTCATTCCTTGAGGTTCTTCAGACCTTCGACACACTCGTTGCGTCTTCTGAACCTCTGAAATATTTTGGAATTAGATATTTTCTCGAAAATATCTCTCTGCACTCCTTGCGGCCTATAAACTTCTAAAAAGTTTTGGGAGTTAGAGATTTTTGAAAAAATCTCTCTGTTTACCTCCCAGTGCTCATCTCCTCTGAGTCCTTTTGAACACTTAGAAAAATTTCTCTCCCGATGCACATCTTGCATGGGTCCTTCCTGAACTTTTCTCTCCTCTGAGCAATAGTGCACTCCTTGCACTTTACTATAATTTCAAGATACCTCTTCTGAGTTCTTGAGTAAGTCTCGACTCAGCCTATGCACTCCTTGCGGGCATTGTGCACTCCTTGCACCAGGAATCTCAGAAGAGAAACAATTGAAACTTATAGATTCATCAAAGATTTTCAGACTTAACCATAAAAATCATGTTCATACATGAAAGACATATAGATAGAAAGACGTAAATAAATATCACATGTAGTCAGTGAATTCAAGAACAAAGAACACCATGCATTTGGAACCAAACCTCTCTATTTTCATTCCTTTAATAAATCATGTACATGAGTTCATAAAACTCTCTACAATTAACCATAAGCTTCAACAACTCTCTCAAATAATAATCAACAAATCTCTAAGATAATGATCAACAACCTCATTTGGGAATACAATACATACATTTATACATGAAGGGGCTCATCAAGATTTCCCTCCAACTACCTTAGTGCTATCCTATCATAATTTAGACGATCATCCACTGAGTCTTATTAAAATAAATATCATTTATAAACAGATAAGAGCCGATGCTGCAAATTTGTATAATCCTACAGACATCTAAGAAATTACAATCTCCTTCGATCTCATGCGATGGCTCAAGACTCCAAAACATTAAAAATGTCTTTAATTGCAATATTTTCAAAACATTAAAATGAGGCGCCCTTCGTTGAGTTGAAAATTGACTTGAAATGTATGCGCTGGGTGCTGAGCTATCCTCCACCTAGCCTATTTAAATGTTGATAGCGATGCTCCTGCATCAGACTTCCCACTGCTTTGACTTTTGACGACAATGACCTCACCCTTTTCAACTCCAAACCCTTATTCGTTGTGCTCGATGAAATTGAGATTCCATTTCGCAACTCTCTGCACAGCGGTGTAGCCTCCAGTGGCTCCAAACCTACTTGACTTGACTAGTTGTTGTAACTATGAAAACAATAAGTTATGGTAATAATATAAGTTTACTGAGAGTAAATGCTTGGTAGTTCGTATAACAGAGGAATTTCTTGAACAGATGTAACCAAAGTAAGGTTTTGAATTGATGTAACGATCTAACCTATGTTGTGTATATCCATGAAGCCCCGAGAGACATTTGTAAGGTGGGGTAACATTGATTTTAAGCCTATATCTTGCCCAATGGATGTTTCCTTGACACATTGTCAGGGTTTTACCACGTAAATATAGTGTGTTATTTGAGTGATTGTTTTGTCTCTATTGTCATATTTATTGCATTTAATTAATGTTTCAGGCTCTAAATCCCAACAAGTGGTATCAGAGCGAAGGAGAAGAATTCTTGGAGGAGTCTGGCAGATTTGTAGTCCGAAATCGAGCAGAGACTAAGTTAAATATTTCCCTACAAACTCTTGTGAAGTCTGCCAAGATTAGAAACCATGAAGGTACATTTTTTTTTTTTTTGTTTTGATTTA
>SNQJ01S0016483.1:150986-176965 GCA_010110895.2 Picea sitchensis
TGATACATGAGTGGTGCATAAATGTGGGCGCGAAAGCATATGCGCCCTGAAAAAATTAGGATAAGAGCATATCATGGGTTTTTCCCAAGCTTTTACATCTTTACATCACCAAGGGGTTAGGCAAACAACCTTTCGAGCATTCAAAACATGGTCCAACATTGATCATCGAGCTGGTTTTATTGAAGTAAAGCAAAGTAGCCTATGTTCTAACCTAACTTCCTAGGAAAATTAGCCTAGATTAAACTGTTGGGATAAGAACTTACTCTACCCTGGGGCTATCTGACCAAGATTAGACAGTCTAGCCAGATTTATTCACTAACTAACCTAGATCACTTGGCTAAGATTAAATAGTTTAGCCAAGCTTATTCACTATTCCTATCAACATCAATTTAAAAGAACTTGGCCATGCTTGAAAGGTATGGACCAAGTCACCGTTATTGCATGGGGCTCTTATTGAAATTCTTTTATGCCCTCTTTTCTTTTTCTTTTTCTTTCTTTTCTTTTTTCTTTTTCTTTTTCTTTTTCTTTCTTTTCTCAAATTATTTGCAGAATGAAAAATCATTTGACAAACAAAAAACACTAGAGAGATAACATTCCAGTCATCCTATAAATTATAGGGTGATAACAGATTCATAAGGACAGAGGATTGATCTAGGTGGATACCAGTGGCCACCCACCTATTCCACTGGCTCGAAAAATAGTTTTCCACCTTAGCATTTTTTCGATAGTTTTTCAGTTTCCAAACTTCTGGGGCCATTTTGAGGCCCTAAACGACGACGTTTTTTGTGGGTTTGGGGCCTAGGTGTCTACCAAAGTCAAGCTAGTCGAAAATTGTTCTTCTCAGTTAGACCTTTCCAACGGGCTACCGTGCTCCTAAAATGGAGATCATATGAAAAAGTTACGACCCCAGGAAGTTGATGTACGAACTTACCCAAATAGGGCCCACAGGACTTTTGGTGCTTCACATCCTAGGGTTAGGTTTTTGGATGTCTAGGGTTTTCGACATTCCTGTTTATTGTAAAATTCCTTCAGATCCTCATTGTAATCATCTTCTTGTGAATGGGCACAACCATCACATCTCTTCTCAGAGTTAAGCCGCCACCATTCCAACAAGCTTGTTTTCCGCTGCATTTTACAGTTTCAACTTATTTCCTTATTGAATAGAAAACCAATTTTACTATATCTCTATTATTTTTTGTTAAGAACATTTTAATAATCTGTATTCATTTTGTTCTTCTCATAAAATATGTATCATGGTTGAAAGACGCATCACCCCCCAAAATAAGAGTGGGATTGATTGAATATTGCATCGACAATGCCACTTCCTTATACTTGTCACTCTCCAAGAGAAGAGTGGGATCGAGTGAATATTGCATTGGTCCGACCACTTCTTCAACCATTGGTTGAATAGGATGCGATACAACAAGGTCAAGAGATGCATCAACCCGAAAAATAGGAGTGATGTCAATCGAAGATTGCATCAACGCGACCACTGGTTGAACATAATGTGAGATGCTAAGCTCAAGAGACACATCACCCCCTAAAAGAAGAGGGGTGTTAGCCGAAGATTGCATCGACATGACTATTGTATCAACCAAAGAAGGAATAGAATGTTGGGAAAACAAAGGCGACTCAGAAATCGAAGGGATCCCGGGCTAGGACCACGCTTCTTGTACCACAACAATAGCAGGGCACAAACGAGTAAGGTGATCTCCTTTGCAAAGTATAAAAATGAACTTGGGCTTACATCTTGTATGTCGAGGCTTCTCAATTGCATGAATTCCTTTAGCATGACTTGCAGTGGCTGGTGACATGCTCCCAACATGACTTGTATAGGCTAGTAGCATATCTCCAACATGACTAGCAGAGGTTGGTGATGAATCCACAGCATGACTAACAGAGGTTGGTGATGTATGTGAAGTGTCACTAGCAGTGACTAGATTTATGCTCCCAGCATGACTTGTAGTGGCTGGTTGCTAGTCTTCAACATGACTTACATAGGTTGTTGACCTATCTCCAACATGACTAGAAGAGGTTGGTGATATGATGCCAGTATGACTTGCAGTGACTGGACTGGTGGTAGTTGGTTTTGGCATTTGAGACCAAGGTTCTAGGAAAGACTGATTTTGAGAAATTGTGGGCTAGGAAGAGTTCTGGTATACACCATGGCCCTGTACGGAAGTATGGTATCCTCCTCCGAACTGATTCATAAATGGTTATAAGGGAATCCTCACCGAGGAAGCCACTTGCAAAGAGAAAGCGACATGACAAGGGTTACTTGGGTGAGGATATATGTTTCCCCCAGATGAAGGAACTTCGTGAAGGGGGTTTCCCATACTATAAAACGGAGTCCCCCCGGATGAAACACCATAGGACAGATGGAGGTCTACCATGGGAAAAGCGTTCGTAGGAACCGACATAGCAGAAGAAGGGTAGATGGATGAGATGTAATAAGTAGAATGATCGCCCATTTGAGCACTTTCTCCTAGAAAAGTGAAGCTAGGATTGGATCCATAGGAAGGAATATTCCAACCTCCTACCATAAGAGTTGGTTGAGGGATAATAAGGAGGCATCATGCCTCTAGACCCAAAACTAGGATTCACATAAGGTGACGAGATAGAGGATGGAAAGTGCGAAGATATGTTTGGCATACCAAGAGAAAATTGATTAGAGGCCCAAGGTATTGGCTGAGTATCATGATTCAACGTACCACTCAGAAATACACAAGGATTCATCCCCATGGAATGAGAAAATACCATGGGATGGGTAGTGCTAATCGAGGGAGTCACGAGGGATCCACTAACTATAGCAATGAAAACTCATGACACAATACAAAATCTTAAGGCCAACTAATAATCAAAGAGCACACCAAAGTGAAGAAAAAATTCCAATGCACACAAACAAGATATAGTAGCTGAAAAGGGACCTCCCTCACTAGAGTAGGTATTCGTCTCCCAAGAGGGCCCTGAGACTCCCTTCAAAATATCAGAGGTATCATAATCAATTATATGGGCCCTCTTGGGCTTAACAACACAGTCGGTCAGATCCCCCCGGAGAGGTAATCCTCCATAAAGGTTGTTTGTTGTCCAACCCTTATCTGACTCAGGGTACCTGCGGAATAACACCTGCAAGTAACCTATGCGGCTACATATGTCAAGCCACTAAATCCACCATGATATAACCAATGTGCAGGAGAACAGTCGTAAGTCAGGTCCACCATATGGGTAGGTTAACAAAGCCCAAAATCTTGAAAGCACTGCCTCTCACAGAGGTAAAGGTACCAGCAAGACCCCCAAATATGAATAGATCCAAATAAATATCTCTGACGCTAAGAAGGTATTAGAGGGTTATCTTTGCAACCAACTTCACGTGACCTCGTGCTTAACTTCAGTGTGAGCAGAGCGTCTTGATGTCTCTAATTACACAATGTATTTCATCACTCCCTAGTTAGACACATATGTTGAGTTTAATAGCCTTGGAGAAGTTTACTCACAAAATCCTATTCCAAGGCCCTATATCCTATGCTTGTTTGTGTACCTTGAAAAATGAAATCGTTTCTAATAAATTTTAATTAATCAACGTTACTTTTAATGGCTTTGTTTATTCAAGGGATGTGATCATGGAATTAGTGATGTTATGACTTAGCAAATTAAAGAAATGAATATGAACATAAAGCTAATTCTTAATCTTAAATTCTCAAAAGATGGTAATATTTTTAAAATGCAACTTTCAATTCAACTCTCCAATCTCAATAAAATGCAATCTTTCCATATATATCAAGATCAATAATAAGAATCGAAAAGATCAAATGCCATAATGCAAAATGGATTTTTTTTGTATTTTCAATATAAAGAAGTGAAAATGAAAGGATTGAATAGTAGCTTGATATACAGATCCTACTGCAAGAAAAAAGAGACAAGCCAAGAAATATACCAAGAAGAAAACACTCAGACTAAGATGCAAGGACAACCAATGAAAAAGATGACGAGAAATAAAAACCGATCGAAAATTCAACAATAAAAAGGTTTCCTATCACTCTGCAAGCACTCAATAGTTAGGATAGAGATCCAAGAAGACTCAACAACAATCAAAACTCACCCAACAAACACCAAACTCAACAAGTAAGAAAAAAAGGTTGATATACGTGACTGTTTAAGCAAAAAACATGCATGTACGCCCCCTATAGAAAGACAACTTACGTATGTACGCGTATGTCAAGGGAAAACCTGCGTATATGTATTAAAACACTACATTGGAAAGGGTTAAGCCAAGAAACTCAGATGGAAAGTAAAAATAGGATGTCAAGCAATTATGAGACAAGGAAACTCAGGCTAACCAAGAGCAACTGAAGGAGAAAAACACTCCAAACCCCAAAATAGAAGATTCAATCCCCATTATGGTCACCAATTCTGTTACGAGGAAAATCACTCCATGGCATAGGGTAAACCACAACAGATGGAATGACTATAGAAATCAACTCTAATCCCAAGTATTCTATATAAATGAAAATGCTAATAAGACAAGATAAAGAGCCTACCTCATCTGGACATTAGATGAAGACCACTGTTGAGCACTTAAATCAAATCTTTATACCTGCAACTTGTCCTCAACAACCAAGATACACAAGCATATGGTGATAATATATATTGTTAGCACACACAATAGCATAATCCATTAACATTCATAACAAATACTCCCATGGAATAATAATTCATATATTTGCAAGATATCAATTGGACGAGAAAACAATATTTCTATTAAAAAAGATCAATAGAAGTGTATGAGTGAAAAACTTCCATCTTGGCACGTCTCAGAACAAAGAAACTAATTCCCTTCCAGTTGGGCCTCCACCACTTCAATCCTCCACCAAAGGCAAGCTCATATAAGAGAGATAATGAGGTTCTCCATCAACGAGGGAAGAGCTTGGGGGATGAACAATGTGTTCAGACTTTAAAGGACAAAGGGATGCAGACTCAATATGAAGTGAAAATTTCTCCAGAGTATCTTTGCTCTCAAAAGTTTAATTCTCTCCTCCATGGCTTGAATATGGCCCAATTTATAGCCTTCAAATGGAACTGAAGGGGCGAGTCAAAACGTTTCCAGTATATGGAAGGTCAAGGATCATGGATCTTGTGATGTGGCATGGAAACCCGACACAATTTTTAATTTTGAGCACAAAAACCGATGTACGTGGGCTGTAATGGTGCAACCTACACATACACATGTTGTATAACTTGTAGGGCTCATATCTTGGGAAAAACATGATTTTTTAGATCTAGGAAGTACAAAAGGGGACTTCAAGTTTGCATAGGGAAATGGAAAGGTCATCTTAGCAAGTCGCTTGGGGTGAGGCAAAATTAGTTGTAATATTCAGATTGTTTCTATTCATGTTGTGTTATCACTAGTTGTGTTACTTGATCTTGAGTTAGTACAACTAGATGTTAAACTTGTTTTACATGGAGACTGGAGTTTTGGATAAGGAGATGTATATGGAACAACCAAAAAGGTTAGTTTAGGATTGCAAAATAATAATTTTTTTCAAACTCAAGAATCATTGTATGGCCCAAGGTAACTAGGAAATGATACAAGAGGTTTAATTCCTTTATGGTGAGCCAAATTTTACAAGAAGTGTGTATAACCATTGTGTTTATGGTATATTTATTATCTTAGCATTAAATGTTATGCTTGTTGCAAGCATAAGCATGTTTGATATCAATATGTTGGATGAAAGTTGGTTAGGATGTTTGATATGAAGGATGTAGGAGAAACAAAACAAATATTGGGCATGGAAACACACAAAGATAGGAAAGATGGTAAGCTTTGGTTATCACAACAAAAGTATGTGGTGAAGATACTCAGAAAATTCGATAGGATTAATGTGAAAGCGGTAAAATCCTTTTTGGATTTCCATTGTAAGTTTTCTTCAGGTTTATGTCTAGACTAATGAAGAAGAAAAGGGTTATATGTCTCATGTATTGTATGCTAGTAGGAAGTTTGATGTATGCGATGAAATGGTCGGTATTTCACATGTAGTTGGTGTTGTCAGTGCACACATGGAAAAACTAGGTGAAGATCATGGAAATGGGTGCTTTAATATCTTATAAGCACACAAGAAAAAGCATCACCAACAGTGGTTGCAGTGATTTAGTATGCGGTTATGATTTAAGATATTTGGACAAGAGTAGAGCTACCTTAGGTTATGTCTTGCAAGAATGCAAGGATCTATTGGGTAAGTTTGGAAAAGTATAGGATAAGGTGTTCTGTGGTGGTCAAAGCATTGTGCATTTGACTAACCGTCCATCGTATCAAAATGGGATAATACATCATTTTGTAAGACATGTTACTGATGGAAGCGAAATGGTCCATACTGGAGCAAATCATGTAGACATGTTCACATAACCAGTATTGTTAGAGAAGTTTTGGAGTTGTAATGGTGTTTGGTTTCTCTTGTCTTGCAAAAGAGGTGATGAATGGGCTTGGGAAAGGTATCAGGTAAATTGTTGTCAAGGTGGAGATTATTGGAATTATGAAAATAATGAGTTCTGGTAATAATACAAATTTACTGATAAGTAAATGTTTGGTAGTTCATATAACAGAGGCAGTTCATGAACCGATGTAACGAAAGCAAGTTCTTGAACTGATGTAACGATCAAACCTATGTTGTATATATCCATGAATCCCCGAGAGGAATTTTTAAGGTGGGGTAAACCTGATTGTAAGCCTATATTGAATAATAAGAGATACTGATACCTTACCCCATGGATGTTTACTTGACACATTGTCATGGTTTTACCACATAAATCGCGCCTGTTATGCGAGTGATTGTTTTGTCTCTATTGTCACATTTCTTGCATTTAGTTATTGTTTCAGGATCTAAATCCCAACACTAGCGACCTCATCGATCCGCTCTTTCTATTTTGCACACAACGTGGATATACGATATTGGTTCGAACTTCACCACCAATGCACTCGACCCCCATGGCTTCACCATCAGGTCTTACAACCATGGTCGTTAGTTTGAGCCACCACTTCTGCTCATTGTTCTAGATCCCCATGTCTCCTACACCTGAACATATCTAAAAAAGGAGTGTTAGCGACTCAACTCGGCGACAACAACTCAATCTGCTATAGGTGGCTCCCATCTCTGGCCTTCTTCAACAATTTCACCCTCACACCCTCACACAATGGACTCTTCCTTCTCACCTCGTCACCCCGTTGAGTCATGTTCTCCCGAACCTGCTCTAATACCACTTGTTGGATCGGGTGGCTTGCAACACATAATTAAGAAACAAATAAATGAATAAGATTAATATACACACAACAAGAAATAGCGAGATGGGGGAAATGATGTCTTTATTGCTCAGCCAATCTTGGAGAAATAGTTACAAATTTCGTTGAAGCATCTCACGGGATTTTGCATTTAAACAAAAAACACTCAAGCATTTTCCAGGCATATGGAAGGAAAAGAGCTTGAGGAACCAACCATGAATGTAACTGCAAGGGTATGTATTTTCACAACCCAACAGGATCAAGTTCCTCAAGATGAAATATTTTTTTTTTACATTAAAAAAATTCAAGAATTTAATCTCTTTTTGTACATGATAGATCCAAAGTTAGGTTGGATATACACTAGTTAATACACCAATGTAGAGAAAATTGCCTTACAAAGTACATGGAACTAAGATTTTTCATGCTCTGCCATGTTTTCATGCCTTCCCTAAAGCATCTACAAGGAAGTGGGAACATCAAGACTAAAATTGTTCACCATAAAATTAATCTAGCTAAAAAGTTTTCAGCAAATCAAATGAGTTATTACACACAAAAACCGAAAAATACAAAAAAATCTCATGGTAATTATAATTAGATGTGTAATTCCTTCCAAATTGGTGTATGGGACCCCCTTGTTCGTGGGACTAAAGTCTATTGAAGTACGCTACCCTCTTCTGGATTTGAACATGGGACCTCCAAGGAGCAAACACATGTTCTTAACCATTAGGCCCAAACACACACACACACACACACACACACACACACACACACACACATATAATTCCATCATAACTCCATATTTATCATGTATCAAGAGGGATCAAACCCCTTCAAGGGTGAAGTACAAAATTTGAAGAAACATTCTCACCTTAAGAGATTTAATCCCTCTCGGTCCCATGATAAATCCATGATAGATTTGTTGTGAAGGAGTTTGGTGACTCTTAAATTTTTTTGGAATTTATAGAAGTTTTAAAAATTAAAAATTCCAATTTCTAGATAATATAAAAAAATATATGAAAATTTTAAAAAAGAGGTTGTTAACTATTCCTAGTACTTTATATTAATCCATAGAATTTATCTATATAAAGTCTAAATTTCTATAATAAAAAATTAGAAATAATAGAAATACTAATAAACTAAATAAATTTTCATAATAGAAAATATCATGAAAAAAATAAAAACAAATATATTATAAATAGAAATAAATATATATTTATATATATAATCCAATTTTGTAAATAGATAATATAGAAATACATATGTCAATCTGGTAATAACCTAATAAGTATCAATGGCATGTAAAAACAAAACTATAAGTCAAAATGTACAGTTCATCAATGGATTTTAATTTTACAAAGTGGTTGTATTTCGACATGTAAAACTGTAAATGACCTCTAACAGGTAACACTGGGAGAGTGGGAGAGTTTTTGGGCCATATTATTGATATGTGGAGAAGGTATGAGTTTCCAAGTGATTTCCGATCCCAAAATAAGTGGATAAAAGTTGGAAATACATATGAAATACTTATAGAGCCTCTTGATCTTCCATATAATGATCAAAATGACAATAACAACTATCTTTCACATGGAAGACTAGATCGTCATAAAGTTTTTCAGAAATAGATGGATGAAAACGAAAAAAACTCATAGCTCAAGATCTCAAAGACCCCACACAAAGCATGCATCCCTCACTCATGATTCATGCTTTTGAGCACATGTAGAAGAGGCTTGGAAAGATTTGGAAAAACTCTACAAGGGCCAACACCAGAGGCTACAAAACATTGAAAATTTTGAAGAGTGCGTGATAGTGATGGAAAACATTCTCAACATTTCTTCGGATGTTTTTTTATGTAGGTTCTATGAGACGTTGAAGGGTAGTAGTGATATGATAGAATAGTCCACTTAATAAGTAGTTAGTTTTTATTATTCAAATAAAGTCGACAACACGATCAAATTTCTCTGTCCCATTTTGGATCTACCTATAAAAGAATTTTTTTTTTTTTATGTATTAAAGTAGTTTTTGAGTTAATATAAGTATTTAGTTATGAACTATTTCTTTTGTTTACATATCAATTTTGTACCTGAGGTGGATATTGCCATCTTAAAAGGATCCACTCTCTTTTTCATCAAGCCTCCAACACCTTGATAGGGATATGCTCCCTCAATCCTTTAGCATTTTTTTTTTAAAGGATAATAGAGGTATTTGGAGAGGCACAACTATGTCTCTCTCACACACATAATAAGAACACATTCCTAAATTTATTCCACAACTTCAATAAGAACTTCATGGCTCCTCCCAATAACTCCAATCACAAGGATGCCTCCCTTGCAAACGAATAAATGCAATGTTTCCAACACTAATAAAAAATTATTTAGCATTGAAATCAACTTATTCAAAAGAACCCTCGAGTGATACATGATTTGGCTACAAAACTATATGATTCAAAGCTCAACAAGACCATATCTCAGCCACCCTTTGGACTGTGCTAGGACCCTAATTAACCTTGCCACATTTTTTCAATGCCTTTGATGGCAATGAAGTTGAGGCTTGGATATGAGCCTTCTATTCACATTTACATCTTTAGACCACAGTCCCAAAAAATACACAAAATCACCTTGGTAGCTTGCCATCTACAGGGATTTTCTAGCCAATGGTTGGATCAGGTCAAACATACAAGTGGAAATGTAGATTCCTTTTGCATATAACTCAATAAGGAGAAGGTTAGTTCACCCTCTAGTGCCATCAATAGTTGGAATCAGTTCTGCACTCCACTTCGAGAGCGTTTGTAATAAAAAACCTATGTAGAGGGCACCTGGGCATGCTGGCTTCAACTCTATTGTATTTCCACTCAAATTGATTTGGATTGGGTCATTATATTATTTGTTATATATGTCAATGCTTTTATAGTGGAAAACATTGGAGGAATCAACTTGCAGGGTCATTTTAGTGGCAAGTCCTAGTTTGGAAAATTGATGATCGGAACCTTTTAGAGCCATTTTGAGGCATTAAACAACATTTTTTTGGGTTCCAGTGTCTCACACTTGTGCACACACCCTTGACGATGTTCTAAACTCCAATATGTTTCCAATATAGAAGAATCTAGAAGGTCCAAAATATTATCAAAATTGAAGGTTGAGGAAGTCAAAACCCTAACCCTAGACAAGTATCAGGTTATGTTAAATATTGGGCTGCTAGGAGAAGAAGGGGTTCCATTCTATTTTATTGTATTTTTTTTCCATAGCATAGCAGAATAAATGGGAGTGGGAAATTAGAGAGATTAACAAAGGGTTTTAATATTTTGTAGTAGCCTAACAGGGCACAGGTCTTAGGTAACTCCATAGAGAGTGCCTTATCCTTTGTACTTGCATTATTTCCATAACAAAGAAAAGAGAGTAGAGCAGTGTCACCTTTTAACTAGGTTTTCTTTCGTAAGGATTTCTAGGAGCAAATCTTCTTGTTATTTTGTGGATTTTGTCTAATTTTATTTTATTGTTCTCCATTTTCCGCACTTTATCTATTTCACGCATAAGTAGAAAATCAATAGCCAAGTATCCTAAAATCTACAGGAATTTAACCTTCATAGTGTATATTTCAGTTTTATTTATTAGATATGTTGTGACAAATCGTTCCAGTGGAATATCCACAATAGTTTACAAATCATATTGTTATCAGAGTAGGTTTTATTTTGGGTATGGAAGTTGTAGGACCTAGGAATCGACTTAAAGAGAAGTTGCATAAACCCTAGCCATGATAAACGAGTATATTCATAACAACCTTTGAAATCCAACAAAAGAGAGATTTGAGAGGTTGGATGCATAGGTCACCGATATCGACTGTAGTATGAACCTCCTCATGGTGGCTCTAGTAAGAAATCCTATATCATTCAAAGATGATGGAGGATTTAACTCAGATATTAGATTAGAGGGGAATTCGAGAGATCAGGAGGACCTAGGAAAGGAGTTTTAGAAATAACTTGAGAACGAATAAGGGAGTTAAAGTGTCATTAACCCTTCACAACCCCTATTCAAGATGGAAGTGAAAGTGGAAATAAAGTCATACCAAGGTGAGATTGATGCATTAAAATTGAATCATTGGTTGCAACAACTAGAAGTTTATTTTATCCTTCACCATATAGAGAAAGAGAAAAATATTTCATTTGTTAGATTGAAGTTAGAGGGCCATGCTTTAACCTAGTCGGAAATCCATAGGTAAACACTTAGGTTGGAGGGTGATCCTCTAGTAACTAGGTGGGAGGATTTCAAAAACCTCATCAATTCTCAATTCTAACCTATTGGGTATGTAGAAGACCAATGTATCTAATGGCACTACTTTAGGCAGAGGTAGGGGTAGAGTGTGCATGAGTACACCAGTGATTTTAAGAAAATGACCATCATGTTGGATATCTCTCCCAAGAGCCCAAATGTACTTCTCAAGTATCTAGGGGCTTTACATATTCATCTACGAAAACATGTGATGCTCTTCAAGCCAAGGAAAATGGATGAGGCATGTGTACAAGCATAATACCTAGAAAAATAGGCCAAAAGAAGGGGCAACCAAGTGGTTATAGGAAGAAAGAGCACCAAGGAGATTCTAAGGAGGGGATGAAGAAGTGAAAAAGGGGAAAATATAAGAATACAACAACCACTACACATCAGGGAAAAGATCCAAGAAACCATTTTAATCATTGCAACATTGACGACCACACTAAGGAAAAGTGTTGTAAACTACATCCAAGGATGAACTCAAAGAACCACAAGAAGGACAGAAAAAAAAAGAACCTTCTAGACACTGATTTGAGCAATCAATTTTAAATTATCTCTGATGTGGATGAAAATAATGTCTTCACATCTATGTAGAGGGAGGTGAATCTTAGTATCCTTCATCACAAGGAAGAGAAGGAGATGACCAAGATCTTCCACATCAAGATTCAGGTCAAGAAGACCAATATAGATTCTCTTTTCGACTCTGGTTCACATGCTAATATCATAGCAGTGTATTTGGTCAACAAGCTTGTACTTGAGGTTCATGATGATTCTATCCCCTATCCATTGGCTTGGGTAAAAAAGGATGTAAAGATCAAGGTAACAAAGAAATGCAAGATTAAATTTGTTGTAAGTGTTGATTTCATATATGAAGTATAATTGGACGTAGTACCACTGGATGTATGAGGAGTAGTGTTGGGAATCCCCTACATGTATATGAGTGATGATATCTTCATGCAAATATTCAACCAGTACCACCTCATCAAGGAGTGGAAATCCTTAATCATCAACGTGCACAAAGGAAAATAAAAAATTTCACTGGTAAGTTCCAAGACATGCCTCAATCATGTACTAATACATGTACCAAAACATCCAAGATATGTATCCAACCATATACCTCAATCATGTACCAAGAAAAGTGCCAAAACATCCAAGATATGTATCCAACTATATACCTCAAGCATGTGTCAAGCATTAATGAAATTCCTCAAACAATATGCCAATACATGCCTTAAGCATGTGTCAAATCACCAAGATACAAACCTCAAAAACACATAGAGAACCATACCTTTCAACATGTGAGAAACTTGGTGCATACCATCATAGACCCTCATATCTTTTTCATCTTCAACAACAAGAGAATAACATCTTCATCAAACTTTACCTTAGTCTTGTGGGACTAGTTTTTGGATTAGTCGCAAACCTTAACTTTCAACAAGAATAACTCCATACCTATAATGAATAAAGGTCTGAAACTTGTATCTAATTTTCTTTAATATCTTCTTTAAAATTCCTCCAAGTTTCAATCCTTGAATTGTCCCTGAAAAGGCCTTATAGAAAAAATGGAAGACCTTGCTAAATTCTGGCCTGTTATGGAGAGGTAATGTGTAGAGCACGCCACACACTGAATATTTGATATCTAGTTCTAAAACTCGCACAAAAAATACCAAATAATATACTATTTCGAATGAAATTCCTCTCACATAATTTGGATCCTCTATGAAGAATTTGTGACTTTTTTTTCATAGAACGCCTGTTGGAGACTAGTTTCAAAACTAGTCAAAAACCCTATCTTCCATAGAGTGTATCTCCAAACATACAATGACCCAGAAGATGAGACATTTACTATAGGTACCTTGATATGTCTTCTCAATAGGATCCAAGTTTCACTATCTGAATCATTCTAGAAAAAACGCTATAGAGAAAATGGTAAGATTACCTTTAAATAACATACCTTAGAACAAATCATCACAAGACTTCATCCTCCCGTGAAATTTTTCCTTTATTCACTTCATCTTCCCTTTGAAGTTTGCCTCAAATATCCTTGGTTACCTCAGATTAAAATCACTTGAGTTTATCTAACAAATGAACTCCTAGGTGCCTTCTTTATACTAGATATGACACCCTGTTTTTAGGGTCGAATTGACCCAACTAAAATTCAATTTAATTTTTAGTGATTATTCCATTGGGGCCAACTATACCAACAATATCCTTAATATTTATTTTAATATTCATTGCAATGGGGCCAACTTGTAACTTCTTGTTTTCAACAATTTTTCTTCTTTTAATTAATTTGGGGCTAACTTTTCACTTCTTGTTACAAATGTTTAGGGCTTCTTAACCATACTTTTAGGCTTCCATCTTCAAGAGGGAATATCTCCTCAACCGTGATGAACCATGTAACATCCCACTCTACTGATCACATGTTATCGACTTATTCTTTGAGGACACTTGCGTACAAGTGATCCGATTATAGTACAATGTTATTTGTTTCGACTATGGATTTTACATGACGATGTTGATGGGTTGTGATTTATTGTTACTTGATATATATGTATTGACAGGTTTTCCTTGAGTGTGAAGGACACTTGACAGATTGTGGATGTTGATGTCATCAATGGAGTACCTTGGAATCTGGATTGATTCAGGGAGTGGATTATATTTTGTTTGAGTATTTCATTTTACACATATATGACATGTGATTGATTATAATATGATTATGTATATTGATCATTGACAGTGTTTTGTTAATGGATGCTGGATGATGATGCTTGCTAATCTGACTCACATAAGGAGTAAACAGACCATCTATAGAAAACTAGACATTGATGGAGAGGTGTGGGAGAGTCCCTATCACAACCTACTAGTACTCCCTCCATGGCTCGAATTGTAGGTTAATGATTACGTAGTTTGATAGTTCTACGATGTCGTGAGGGAAAATTGAGATAGGTTCTCACGAAGAATTCTAAGGTGCACACAATAAGGTGGAGTCCTTATTCTTTATAATCCCTTAGTCTCTCTCAAGGTCAACTGAGAAGAGTGTTGACTCCGAGGGTTGGAAAAACTATTAAAACTAGTCAAAAAGAGAGTGACACCCTTGGAGCACGAAGGTGTGTCTTGAAAGGAACGTCACATAAATAAAAACTTGAGTCAATAAATCTAGGTGCCCTAGAAAACCTTGTAGGATTTAATATAATTAATTTAGGATTGAACCTATTAATCATAAATACCAATAAAAGTCAAAACCTAAGTTTAAGTTTTAATTAGGAGACTAAATTAAACTTATTAATTAAATTAAAAATGAATGAGACAAATCAATTTAAGAATTTAAATTAGTGAGAAAATCTAAAGATATCATACAATGCACATGTGTACATAAAATTAATAATTTGGATTTTAAAATTTGAAGAAATAATAATAGGAGAGAATATGAGAACACTTGGAAAAAGAATCTTGTCACAACCTACTAGTAGTCTAACTAGAAGAAAACTCCTAATCAAACTCTAACTAAGATCTAGTTAGGAAACACTCAATTAATCAGAATCTGAGGAATAAATGGACAACTAAGAGAGAAAATAGGAACACATGGGAGGATGTGAGGGGATTTGAATTTTTAATTAAAGTAAAAACTTGTAATTACTTATGTAACTGGCAAAATAATTTTTAGTGATTATTCCATTGGGGCCAACTATACCAACAATATCCTTAATATTTATTTTAATATTCATTGCAATGGGGCCAACTTGTAACTTCTTGTTTTCAACAAATTTTCTTCTTTTAATTAATTTGGGGCTAACTTTTCACTTCTTGTTACAAATGTTTAGGGATTCTTAACCATACTTCTAGGGTTCCATCTTCAAGAGAGAATATCTCCTCAACCGTGATGAACCATGTAACATCCCGCTCTACTGAGCACATGTTATCGACTTATTCTTTGAGGACACTTGCGTACAAGTGATCTGATTATAGTACAATGTTATTTGTTTCGACTATGGATTTTACATGATGATGTTGATGGGTTGTGATTTGTTGTTACTTGATATATATGTATTGACATATGCTAGTGACAGGTTTTCCTTGAGTGTGAAGGACACTTGACAGATTGTGGATGTCGATGGCATCAATGGAGTACCTTGGACTCTGGATTGATTCAGGGAGTGGATTATATTTTGTTTGAGTATTTCATTTTACACATATATGACATGTGATTGAATATAGTATGATTATATATATTGATCATTGACAGTGTTTTGTCAATGGATGATGGATGATGATGCTTGCTAATCTGACTCACATAAGGAGTAAACAGGCCATCCATAGAAAACCAAACATTGAGGGAGAGGTGTGGGAGAGTCCCTATCACAACCTACTAGCACTCCCTCCATGGCTCGAATTGTAGGTTAATGATTACCTAGTTTGAGATTTCTACGATATCATGAGGGAAAATTGAGATAGTCACTCATGAAGAATTTTAAGGTGCGCACAATAAGGTGGAGTCCTTATTATTTAGAAGACCTTAGTGTCTCTCAAGGTCAACTGAGAAGAGTGTTGACTCTGAGGGTTGGAAATACTACTAAAACCAATCAAAAAGAGAGTGGAACCCTTGGAGCACAAAGGTGTGTCTTGAAGGGAATGTCGCATAAATAAAAACTTGAGTCAATAAATCTAGGTGCCTTAGAAAACCTTGAAATCATTAAACCTTGTCGGATTTAAAATAATTAATTTAGGAGTGAACCTATTAATTATAAATAACAATAAAAGTCAAAACCTAAGTTTAAGTTTTAATTAGGATACTAAATTAAACTTATTAATTAAATTAAAAATGAATGAGACAAATCAATTTAAGAATTTAAATTAGTGAGAAAATCTAAAGATATCATAAAATGCACATGTGTACATAAAATTAATAATTTGGATTTTAAAATTTGAAGAAATAATAATAGGAGAGAATATGAGAACACTTGGAAAAGAATCTTGTCACAACCTACCAGTAGTCTAACTAGAAGAAAACTCCTAATCAAACTCTAACTAAGATCTAGTTAAGAAACACTCAATTAATGAGAATCTGAGGAATAAAGGGACAACTAAAAGAGAAAATAGGAACACATGGGATGATGTGAGGGGATTTGAATTTTTAATTAAAGTAAAAACTTGTAATTACTTATGCAACTTTGGAAGAGTGTGACAAGTGTGTGGGTGAATAATCTTAATTTATTTAATTAAAAAGTTAATTAATTTGTGTATGTGGACATGTGTCAGTGAGGAAAATTCTATAAAACAAATGGTCTATATGGGAAAATGATCAAACTTGTTATTGGTAAAGTTATGCTGGAAAAATAATTTTTGATTTGTGTTTTACTTGTGAGAGTTGGGAAACCAAGTTTGAGGATAGAGTGGTATCTCTCCCTTGCGAGACCAACTTGGAGCTATAATATTTCTGGTTTTTGTGCTTGGTTCCTTTGCAGCTCAGTGGACTAAAGGAAGAAGAGTACCCCTAGTGTTGATTGGAGGTACTGATGAAGTCTCAACAATGATTAACAAACGGGAGCAATGAGAAAACACTAGTATTGTATTCTCCTGAGATTTGTATTCTCCTGAGAAAACACTAGCAATGAGAAAAACATCATCAAGTCCATTTTCCCCTGTTATTGTATTCTCGTTGAGATTTGTATTGATATTAAGTTACAATTTTGTATATGGATTTAGATAATGTTGTAATTTGTAATGGATTCTAAAATTTGGGGCTGGCGAGTTTCCTTAATGTTTTTGTAATATAGAAGAACATTTTAGAATAGTTGCCATCCTATTTTCAACTTGAATTATTAGAATTTCTTAAATAGCTGTCTACCATTCACAATCCATGGAATTTCACCGGTTGCTGCAAATTTTATATATTACACGGAATACAGTTTGGGATATAAACAAGAACGATCGCTACTGGTTATCGGGTCTACTTTGAAATTTTTGAGTTAAGAATGCTGCCTTTTAGTGTCGCCACAACATTTGGAAACTGTAACTACAATCTAAAATCTTGGACCATTCCTCCCTGCGAGATGTTTTTGTAATAAACAACATAAGACATTCTGGGTCGCTAGGTTTGGTGTGCATATCAGAAATTGTAATTTGTTTATTTGATCTAGATGTGATGGTCACAGGAGAAGTGGTTGCATGTGATTATCCTGTAGAATGTACCCACATTTATAATTGTTTAAAACAAAATTTTGTTTTCTTCACTGGAAATTTCCCATGGTAGACTTGGCACCTTGGTCGCTTGATGATTGGTGAAGGACTGTACGCTCCTTTGTGAGCTCCTTCCCTTGGATTTGGACTTGGCACTTGACCTTGGGTGGTGAGATTTGATATGTGTTGTATTGAAACAT
Organism: Picea sitchensis; assembly: GCA_010110895.2. Lineage (NCBI taxonomy): Eukaryota > Viridiplantae > Streptophyta > Pinopsida > Pinales > Pinaceae > Picea > Picea sitchensis. The sequence goes on from SNQJ01S0016483.1 coordinate 168,899, forward strand.
GACTTGCAGACTTGGGCGTCTGGTTAGAGAAATTGAGGATTGGGCCTCAGACCCAATATTTTTATGTTAACTGTGTTCCCTTGAATTCCTTTTTAAAGGAAGCTTTATATAATAACACGTGTTGCAAGGTATTTAGAAGATCAGTATTGCAGTTTTGGGGATGGATGCATTTGTTTGGGGCCCTCCCTCGTGGCTCCATGTGTGGGTTGTTGTTGCGACTTGGCAATAGGTGTTAGACTCGAGCGTTGGGATTTGTATGTTGAGATTTGTGTTGTGCACTTAACACGTGGTTTTGGATATTTGACATGAATTTTAGACTTGGAGATTAGGCGTTGGGTCCAATTTTGGGTGCGCTTGTTTTGGGGCTCTCCCTTTTCACCTTGTGGTTAGGCGTTTCCTTATGTTTAGAAGCTTATGGCTTGTAAAATTTGATTGCTATCGAAAACTTCAATCTCGGTCGTTGTGGAGATTTTTTTTTTTTGCCGCCCTTAGAATTCATTCCCTGACTTCATATTTTAGATGTTTGATCAAGCCTTAAGGTTGACGAGACTACTTGTCCGCGGACCCTGTGTTAAATTTCCTTGTTTTGCCTCTAAGGTGTATCTTTAGTTTTGAAATTGTTTTGGGTGACTGCTCAGTTTAAATTCTTCTGTCAGAATGTTTTCTCATCATCCTATTAATTGCTTGGGTCCAATTTCTTGAGTTGACTGCTTTTATCGACTTTTTATTAAGAATTTATTTAAAATTATTAATATGGATATGTAGGATGGCTAGTCTTTACATAATTCTTATAAGCATCTGCTTAAATTCTTTTTATGAATATGTAAAGTAGAATAATCTACACACAATAGTGTTATGAAGTGACATCTTATATCCCTTTTTACATGGATATGAAGGGTGATATAAATCCATATTATTATTTAATATAATGAAGACCTTCTTAATAGTTTCAGTGGATATGTAATGTAAAGAATAATGAAATTTGATATGAATGGATTAAATTATATATATTTTTTTTGTATTATGATATTATTTAGGTGAGGTAGAAAATGTCTTTTTTTATTAGTTTCAGTCGAAAGTATAGAGGGACTATAGCGATCGATAATTCGTTGACTTCATATTAGTTTATCTTTTGACTAAAAATATTTGCATAGTATCTATTGTTGGAACTAGGGAACTAAAAATATTGATTTTTATATAATAAAAATACCATATATGTCATGATCTGATTGGATAATAGATTGGAGGTATTATTGCCAACTTTGATATTCCCAATGTTTGATATGTTAACATATCCAAAGTTTATGATCATATACGATCTTTCTGAGTTTTTATTTTTTTCTTGAAATGTTTGGATAACCAAAGTTTTGAAGATAGAGAGACAGTTTTTTATTAGTTGACTTCATATCAGTTTGTCCTTTGAATAATTATTTTTTTAACATAGCCTCNTTCGAATTATTGTTACTAAGTTTTTTTTTACTGTTATAAAATAATATAATAAATGTTTTTTCATACGTAACATACTTGTCACACTGCATTCTTTCTTGAATGTTAACAGAGCAGTCCCGATAGACTTAAATGTTTATCTAACATGCCTCACAACCTTAAATGTTTACCTAACATGCCTCACAACCTTAAATGTTTACCTAACACGCCTGTTACAATACATTTTCTTCCGGGTTTTTTTTATATGCAATGTTCTCTGCAGTGAATTTGAGAAATATCGTTCTTCGGTGACACTGTTGATTCACTGGTTCATGTTTGCTTCTTGCTTGTTCACTGATTCCTTATTTGCCTGATGTTGTTGTTCTTGTTTGCTTGTTGGTCTTGTTGTGGTTTGCACGCTTGGGATTCTACAACCGCGATTGGAACTGGCCTTATGTCATTCCCCATTGACAGGCGGGTTTGGGTGTCGTGTTTAGCTTTGCTTTCTATTTGCAGTTTGTAGGTGGGAAATTTGACTACTGGGGGATTCCTGAGTCGATATCCCCTTGCAGAACATCTTTGTATGTGAGAAGAAAATACGATTTCATTTTCCTATACGTCACTGTGGATGTGATGGAGGTAGGTTTTGTGTCCAACATTGGCGATCAAGAGCGAGATGAAGACAACGTTATAGTCATGCTTCTCTAGTCGTAGTAATCACATACAAAGATGGACTGCAAGAGGATTTTGATCGCTCCCAATATTGAAAAATACCAACCATGAAAACCACACCTTTCTTAATTTCTTGCACAGTGGAAGGCCTTTGGATGGTCCTGACAGCTTTTAATGTTTACTTGATAGGTCTCACAACCTGAAATGTTTGGTTAACAGATGTGTTACAATACATTTTTCTCTGAATTTTTTGATACAATCTTGTGTGTAGTGAATTTGGCCAATATTGTTCTTCACCGACATTCTTGGTCGGCTGGTTGGTCCTTGCTTCTTGGTTCCTTGGATGTTGCTTATTGTTGTTTGAGTCAAATTTGCAAGGTTGAGGTCTTGCAGCTGCAGTTGGGCATTTTGGTGCCTCTTCACTGGGTTGTTATTTGCTTCTTGCTGTTGTTTGCTACAAGTTTGCAAGGCTAGGGTCCTGCATCTACAGCTGGATCTGTTGTTATAGTTTGTGGGCTAGGTGTTGCACTTCTATCTTTCTCCATTCAACAGTTGGTCTCGTTTTTTGCGGTTTCATTCTTGCATTGCTTGACAGGCCCGTTGCATTACATTTTCGTCCTTTATTTTTTCTTCTGCAATGTTGGCTGCAGTGAATATGGGCGATATTGTTCTTTGGTTGCATTCCTAGTTCACTGGTTTCTACTTGCTCATTGCTTGTTGTCTGGTTTCTGGTTTTCCTATTGTTGTTGTTGTCATTCCCCATTGATGGGTGGGTTTCGTTGCTAGATTTACGTTTGTGTTCGTTCTTTGTTGTTTGCTATTTCCAGTTTGCAAGTGAAAATTTTAAATGCTGGAGATGCCTGCATCGAAATCCTCTTCCAGAACATGTTCGTATGCGAAGAGAAAATTCAATTTTTTGTTTTTTTGTTTTATGTCAGTGGGTTTTCCAATTGCAGATGCAGAATGTTAGTCGTGAAAAATTGCAGCTTCCTTAAATGTTTTCACAGTGGGAGGCCTTTGCACGGTCCTTACAGTCTTGCATGTTTACCTGCCAGGGCGTGTTACAATATATTCCTCCGATTGTTTTTATACAATCTTGTCTATAGTAAATTTCGACAATAATGTTCTTCACCGACATTCCTGGTTGACTAGTTGATGCTTGCTCGTTGGTTCCCTGGATGCTACTTATTGTTGTTTGATTCAACTTTACAGAGTTGAGGCCGTGCAACTGCAATTAAGCCTCTTCGTACTTGTTTCTTCAAAAACACATCTCCACTTGGAAATCACAAATTGGAACATGGTTTCACAGTTGGCTCCCCAAAAAATACTATTAAGATAAAATAATATGAAAATTTTTGTAGTGGATATAAACAACATCTCTTTTGACTTGAATCAGAGTTTGTTGAGCTCCAACTATATTTCATAGCTGACAAAGTTTTTTCCATAGTTAATGTCTTTCTATGGTTTCATAGTTATGAGACTAAGTGTTGTTGTGTGAGCGATAAAGTTCTTCTCTCCCTTTCTTTTTCCTCTTCTAAACTTGCCCATTTTTCCCTTCTGTTCTTCCCCTCTATTATGCATTTTTGGTTCTATACTTTGTCACGTTTCTATTGTCGTGGGTTCCTAGGGTGGAGAATTGAAAAATCATCATCTCCATCTATATCTTCACATTATGATTTTGACCAACCGCCGTTCCTTTGCATACTTAGCCAATTTCTTTGAAACTTGTTCGTTTTTCCCTTTTGTTCTTACCCTCTATTATGTGTTTATGGTTCTATACTTTGTCACATTTTTGTGTTCGCGGGTTCCCAGTGTGGAGAAATGACAAATCGTCATCTCCATATATATATTCACATCATGAGTTCGACTGACCACCATTCGTTTGCATACTTAGCCAATTTCTTCTAAACTTGCCCGTTTTTCCCTTTTGTTCTTACACTCTATTATGCGTTTTATGTTCTATACTTTGTAACGTTTCTGTGCTCACGGGTTCCCGGTGTGAAAAACTGAAAAATCATCATCTCCATCTATATCTTCACGTCACGAGCCCGACCGACTGCCTTTCGTTTGCATACTTAGTCAATTTTATGAACGTGGGTTCGTGGATAGGTGCTATCGAACTCTGGTAACCCATGTTCGGGGTATACATCTTGCACCCAAAACTTCCATGCTCTACAATTCGAACCCAGACTCCTCAAAATAGCAAGCCTGAATCTACCTACGATGACTCCTTCTGTTCGACCTGCCTTTCCATACTTAGTCGAGTCTTCAAAATTTCGCGGGTTCACGCACTACCGGGTTCAAAAAAGTTTAAAAGCATTTTTAGCTCCCCTCCATCCCTGCCACCTTCCGCCCTTCCCAATGCACATTAATTATGCTTTTACTATTGAAAACTCAATAGATAGGTTCAAAAATATTGGCTTTAATAAGCGGAAATCTCGAGGACATCTCCCATTAAAACGCATTAACAGGCAAATATTATGGGATTTGGTAATTTTTTTTGCGTCCATTTTAAATTTGAAAAAAGTGTTGGTTATTTTAGTTTTTTAAAGGCATCATCATAGTAACAGTGCAATATTGTACTACCATGCTACCATCCACAGAGGTATTGACATCATGTCCCTCTTTAATACTATGCATATATTACAGGTTGTCATATTTGAGAATTTGCTTGCATATGGGAATGTTAACTCGTGTTATTAGTGACTATTCAACACACATATTTTAAAATATTGGCATTAATAAGAGAAAATATCGAGGGCATCTGCCATTAAAACGAATTAAACCAAAATCTACGGAATATTATACTATCATCCTCCAACGTTCATTTTAAATACTTATTCCCATTTCTCTCTATCATCGAAGAGTTGGGCTTTAAGGTGCCTTCATTGTAATGTTCCTGGTCATGGACATGTGAGACACCTTAGAGATGCCATTCAGGCCCAATTGAAAGAGGAGGGAATGATTTTATGTGACATCATCTTTGAGCGAAAAAAAACTCCGTTAGCCAATAGAAACTCAGACATAAAAAAAAAAAACCAAGTATCTTGTGATTGGTGTTCTCCTTGTATTCAATGCTTTCGGTGGTTGAAAGGCCTGCCTGAAGATTTGTGTGTTGAAATTCTTTGTTTTCTTGCTGGGAGTTGGAAGGTACTTTCAAGTCACCTACAAAATGCTCCTTCGTTGAAGTATATAGTTTCTTCCAACAACACAAATTTGGCAAGTGTATCAAATTCTACAGACCACACAAGAATTTATCTTTCATCAGAAGAGTCACACATATCGTGGCTTGCAAAATGGTCTGGAATATTTAGAAATTACGCAAAATATTACTCCATTTGCGAATATAATCAGAAGAAAATTATAAAATTGGATTGCTGAGAGTATGAGAAATTGTATGGGTGGTTGAATCAACATCCTAAAATTACAGGAGTTTCTATTTCAAAGTTTTTTGAGCTACTTCTGGGTGTGGTAATAGACTTGACAGAAAGTCATATTCTTTTTCAAAGTTTGTTCACCGTCCTTTGGAAGTAGTAACAGACTCCACATACAATCAACTTTCTATCGCTACTACACATTTTTTTTCACTATTCCTATGCATATGATTGCATCCGGGTCGATGATATTTCCCCTATTTGCACGAATATTCTCCTCCTACTTGAAGGTGGGTATATAACCAGGGAACGACGCTCTCAAAATTTTCTAATGCCTGCATGGACATGTAACATGGAAAAATTAATTGGAAGGAATTCTAGATTATGGAATTTGCAACACTTTCTGAAGATTACTTTATACTACCACCTTCTGCAAGAAGTTTGGTATCTTCACGTAATGATTTGGTTTTTGAAAATCACCTTTTACTACCACCTTCATGTAATCATTTTGTTTCATTCTTTAAAAGAGACTTTAATGTAGTGGTGTATTCCAGAGTTGTTTCCACATAATATCAATCTTCCTGTTGTTTTCCTTACTTTGGATAAGGAAAATGCATTTCTTCTGTTGTAGTGGATCCGATATTTGAAAAAAAAAAAAAAATAATAATTGCTCGAACAATACAATTTCTTATTTTTTAAACGATAGAACAATATATTTTTTGAACACACGCTTGTTCGAAAAGTTTTAGCCGTTGTTTGGGATTCATGTCTTTCAAGGATGTTAATTAATCACACAATTAATATTGCTTGTGCCAATGCAATAGAGTCGGTGTCCACTATGGAAACTGCATTAACACTGCAATGTCAGATAATAGATGTTTGACATGTGCCTAATGTCAAGGTCATTATCGCACAGGACACCCAACATCCAAAGATTTTTGGACTCAAAGAAACATTGTAGTTGTCGTGACAAAGCAACACTAAAATCGATGTTCTTTGCAGGTATGACATTCATGCAGTCTAAGTGCTTTGACAATGATAGCCCTTCTTGTTCACCGCATTTTTGCATTGCAGTCAATAACACTGTTCCCATTGCCACCGCTAGTGTCGATGTTTGAAGTCGAAGCTATCTGGAACCTGGGGTCACCGCCAATGTGGATGCTTGAAGGTGAAACTACCTGGATCCTGGGATCACGACTTCTTACACTTGACATTAGTATCAATAGTGATTGAACGTTGATTGTGTGTTGAGTCTGTTACTACATCCAGAGGTTACTCAACACTTTTTGACATAGAAACTAGTTGTTTGTCAAGTCTGTTGCAACTTTGACATAAAACGTTTTGTAATTTTATAATGTTGATTCAAACATGCATACAGTTTCTCACATTCATGAGTATCCAATTTTATAATTTCCTTCTAAGTGTATTTGAGCATGGAGTAATATTGGACATCACTTGCGAATATTCCAGACCATTTTGTGGCCGTGATGTCTGCCACCCCTACGATGAAAGATATATTCTGCTGTGATCTGCAACACTTGATACACTTGCTAGATCTATTTTTCCGGAAGAAGCTATGTACTTCAACAGAGGAACATTTTGCAACTGACTTGGACATCCCTTCCAATTTACAGCAATAAAACAAAGAAGTTCAACATACAAATCTTCAGGTAGGCTTTTCAACAAAACAGATGATCGAATACAGGGAGAATAGCAGTCACAACATACTTGAATTTTTTTTTGTCAGCTTTTGTTGGCTAATAGGATTTGTTTCCCCCAAAGATAACATCACACAAAACCACTCTCTCATCTTTGAATTGGGCCTAAATCACATCTCTAAGTTGTCTCAGATGTCAATGACTAGGAACATTACAAGGAAGGCACCTTAAACCCCAAGTTTTCGACAATAGAGGGAAATTAACACTTAGCAAAGTATGGAATGTTGAATAACCATCCAATGTAGACAGACCATATATAGAAGAGACAAGCTATTCAAAAAGTTGGGATAGAACTAGCTGGCAACACCAATGAAGTCTAAGACCCGAAATTGATATTCAACTCATTGTTTTTTACGAATCAAGCATTTGATGATCAAGTTGAAATCTATAAAAGATTGTCCAAGGGATTCATTATTGTACATATTTTCATTTTTTTTGTCGGTGGCAGGCCCAATCGCAGTCATTATGGTAAATAATCTCAGCTTTATTTTGTAACCTAGTTTATTTGAATATAGAATATTTGAGGTTTTTGTATGGTGTTTTCCAATCTCTGGTATTGTTTTGTACTTTTTTTGTGTGTCGTTAAACAAGGACGACCATATTTTCTTTATGCTTCCCAACACTTCGATTTAAATAAAGGATACTCTGTTCGCTCCTTACATTTTACATGGAAGAATAATTTGTCATAGGCCATACTTATGTGGCACCCGCCCTATACTTAAAGAAAGAAATGGGAGGACCCATCCTGCTTTCATTCTTCTGGGTCCCGTAAATAGAATGAATTAATGACTCTATTTCAACAAGGCAACTCAAGTGTTGATGTCATGTTCCTATTCAATATTTTTCATATATTTCAACTTCTTCTATCTGATAATATA
>SNQJ01S0016483.1:180417-191145 GCA_010110895.2 Picea sitchensis
GAGTCAACAGGAGAAGTTGAATCAGAAACATGCAAAATGGGTAGAGTATATGCAGAATTTTACATTTGTAATCAAACACATTTCAGGAACTGCTAACAAAGTGGCTGATGCTTTGAGCAGGAAATGTTTGCTGTTGCAGGAGTTCAGATTCAAGACATTGGGTTTTGAGAATCTGAAGGACATGTACACCGGAGATGCAGACTTCGGAGAAGCATATGAAGAAGCTGAGAATCCAGTTCTCAGAGATAGGAGTCCTTGGATGGATTACATGATCCAGGAGGGATTGCTGTTCAGAGGCAACCGGTTATGCATTCCGAATTGCTTCATGAGGGAGAACCTGCTAAAGGAGAAACATAGCGGTGGATTAGCAGGACACTTTGGTCACGATAAGACATTCGCAAAACTGAGCGAATCATATTTTTGGCTAGGGATGCGAGCAGATGTTAAAATATTTTTTGACAGATGCAAGATTTGTCAACATTCGATAGGCAGAAAGCAGAACGCGGGTTTTTATCAGCCATTGCTTATACTCGAGAGGCCATGGGAAGCAATAAGCATGAATTTTGTATTGGGTTTTCCGAGGATGTAGAGAGGGGTTGATTCCATCTTTGTGGTGGTGGATAGGTTTTCTAAGATGGCACATTTTATTTCGTGTCAGAAGACCAGCGATGCGACGCACATCGCAAACTTGTTTTTCAAAGAGATTGTCAGACTTCATGGATTACCGAGAAGCATAGTCTCGGACAGGGATACCAAATTCATAGGTCATTTTTGGAGGAAGCTATGGAAAAGGCTAGGGACTAATTTGGATTTTAGTTCAGCTTACCATTTGCAGACAGACGGAAAGACCGAGGTGGTCAACAGAAGTCTTGGAGACTTGCTCAGGAGCTTGGTGACAGAGCACCATGGTAGCTGGGACAACATATTGCCACATGCAGAGTTTACGTATAATGATTCACTGAATCGAAGTACAGGCAAAAGCCCATTCCAAATTGTGTATGGGGAACAACCGAGGGGAGTTTTTAAACTTAGGGAGTCAGAACAGGCTATGACTAGTAGTGCGAGCGTAGAAGAGTTCGCTGAGGCGATGAAGGAACTTCACGGCAAGGTGAAGTAGCGACTAATGGATTCAAATCAGTAGTACAAACGCAGAGTAGATCAGCATCGGAGACAACTTCGGTTTGAAGTTGGGGATCTTGTTCTAGCACACTTGAGGAAGGAAAGGTTCCCAAGGGGAACATATAACAAGCTCAAAATGAAAAAGATCGGACCATGTAGAGTCCTGAAGAAATTTGGAGAAAATGCTTACGAGATTGAGTTGCCGGATGGCATCGGGATATCTCCGATATTTAATGTTTTGGATTTATACCCATATAAGTCTAGAGAAGCAAAGACTGGAACTGAGGAACCGGTGATCCAGTGGTAGAAGCAATTACCAGTAGCAGAAAAGCTGCAGATGGAGTGCATACTGGACAAGCGAGTGGGAAAGAAGACCAGGCGGAAACAGTATTTTGAGTACCTGGTGAAATGGAAGAATCACCCAGTCGAAGATGCTAGCTGGGAAAATGAAGCAGTGATACACAAGCATGGACAGACCGTGCAAGAGCTCATGGACAAGAGCCCATGAAATTTTTCAAGCCGAGGAGTGTGATGCAGGAGCATCGCTCACTCATTAAGCGAGCCAGCACATTGAGAGGAAACAGCTGGACAGCGCCAGCCCACATTTTGAAATACTTTGGAAGTTGTTGCTCCACTCTCTAATGAATTCATTTATAAAGAAGTGCACTTGTATTGTAAAGGGGACCTTGAGCCTTTTATCTCTCGTCCTTAGTAGATAGGAAGGAATTTAATAGATTTAATGCAGGTAGATAGATGTTTAAGTCTAGATTAGACAGTTCCAGTTTTCGAGAGGGAAAATGGATATAGACACCCTCCTTTGTACATTGTAAGATTATTATTCAGAATTATTCATTCAGGAGCAAGAAGAGAGAGCAAGCAGAGAAATTGTGAAGAACACCCATGTACAGATATTTTTGAATTAATAGAAGAGAGTCTTTGATTCAATTTCATGGCTGGTGTTGTTTTCCTGTGTATGATGCTTATGTGTTCATGAATGTTTGTTTTCTGGTCATGCAATTGCTTTGAATATGCTGTGCATGTGATTTCAGGGTTTTTAATTGAAGTCTGAGAGAGAAGAGAATAAGTTTCAATTGTTTCTTTGTTTGAGCCGGGAGATTCCTGCATAGAGTGCAATTGAATTCATTCGCATAGAGTGCGTTGATGAGGCTCGATAGTTAAACCCTTATTCTCATTCACCCAGAAGTTGGTTTGAGTTGGTAGAGCCGTGCAGGAGAAGTGCAGGCTGAACTTGAAGTCTCAGTGGCTAGTCTGAGCGAAGGAAGGCAGAGACTACTGTGGCTGTAAGTGCACAGGGTCTGAAGGACTCAACACGAGGGAAGCTGTTGAAGGTCGAGCATGATAAGTGTGTGCAAAGTCTTTGAAGGAGTCAGAGTTGACAAGCTTAGGAGGGATAGTTCCTTCGTGATACTGTGGAGACGGACCCAGAAGAAGGTTCGAACAGGAAGGAGCTCTGGAGCGGAAGAATTCCTCAAGGAGGAGGAATCGACGACCAGGATTCGCAGGGAAGATTCGCGAAAACCCGCCGATCGTTTGATCTTGGTGAAGTTGCGAGGGGTTTAGCCTTAGGTGCAGGATGAGTCCAAGAGTTGTCGGAACTTTAACCATTGGAATATCGAAGGTTCCGTGGCAGTGGGACTTTTGAAAAACGAAATCGCGAGTTGCGATTTCCCGAAGAGGTTTGGACCGTGGATCCCGAGTTGGACACGTGTCTGAAATCTGGAGAAGTCGGGGTTCGGCATTCGGGGTTTTCGAGTGCCAAGGGATTGCAACCTATGAAATCGTGATCATGCAATTCCCGATAGAGCGGAGAAAAGGTGACGTGGCAAGGAGAGAGCACACGTGCATATCGGAGTTCGGGGTTCGGAGATTTGTGGTGCAAGTGAACCGTGGCATCGCGTGTGCCGATTTCCCGATAGGGAAATCCCCGACAGGCACATAGAGCGTTGACGTTCTGACCCATCGGGTTTCGGGGTTTTGGGGAGCACGAGAACCATTCTCACAAGTTTCGCGATAGCGTGAAACCCGATTTCCCGAGAAGACTGCCGAGAGATCAATCGAGTATCCTGTGGGTGACAAAAGGTTTTGATACGGGATCTGAAGGGCATTGTAGCTCTTCGGGCCTGAGAAGAAGAAGGTCCTGGTGGGAGCAGACATGCCCGGGGTGGTGCGTTTAGCATCAATATGAATACTATTGGAATAAATATAAACACTTTCTCTTTAAATTTTCCATGTTTTCTCCCCCTCTATTATGCCTTTGTGGTTCTATATTTAGTCGCATCTCTATGATCACGACCTCCTAGATTCGCGGATTGGCAGATGCTCATATTTATCTATATCTTCACACCATGAGCCCAACTGACCGCAGTCCCTTTCAATACTTAGCCAATTATATGACCATCGGGCCTCGGGTTTGTGGTATTCAACACTTATGTTCGTTGTTCTGTGATCTACAATTCATGCTTTTACTAGTGAGAACTCACCAGGGGTTCAAAAATATTGGCATTAATAAACGAACAATAGATGTTGTTTTGTGAGATACTTAGCCCTTTTTCCCTTTTCTTCTTCCCATCTATTATCGCTTTCTCGTTATATACTTAGTCTCCTTTCTATGATCATGGGTTCCAGGGTTGGCGGGCTAACATATTTTCATCTCCATCTATATTCTCACATGAAAAATCCGACCGACTGTTGTTCCTTTCCATACTTAGCCAATTTTATGGCCGCGGTTTCCAGGTTGGCGCTTTCGAACTCTGCTGCTTCTTGTTCTATGATATACATATTGCACTCAAAACTTTCGTGATCTACAATTCCACCGCAGACTCCTTGAAATCACAAGTTTCACTCTGTCAGGGTTCACAAATGTTTCAAAGCATCTATCGCTATGACCATCATTCCTTTCTATAGTTAGGCAAATTTTTCCACTTGTTCCGTGATATACATCTTGCACCTAAAAAATTATCTGATCTACAATTCCACCCTAGGCTCCTCCAACTTGCAAGCTTCACTTTACCCAAATTCATAAAAATTTTCAAACCATTTATGACTCTCTTCCATCCCCGCCACAATCGCACCCTTGCCAATGCCCATTAATTATTCCATCCTTTAAATTAACTTCCATTGTTTCATGACCTACAAATAACACCCAGACCTCTGCCATATACAAATTGAATGTTGGACTCCGACATCGTCCCCTCTTCCGTGTTACACATTATGCATTCAAATGTTCAGAGCATTACAATTTGACCGTTGGGGCCTCACATCTTCTGGGGAGACCTTGTCACCCTATTTTGGATCCTCGGGTTGGCGGGTTCACGAAATCTCCAGTTCCTAGTAACTGTTTCCTGTGCTGACCATCTTCGTACTTCTTTCCAAATATGCAAAAACAAAGTTTTAATGCTAAAACTCGATCATGCAACAACCGTAAAGATATGGATTAATAATAAAAAGCCTCGAGGACTAACCATTCCTACAGACCTTGTCCAGAAACATGCAGAGAAGATCTTGCCAGGTAATGGGAAAGCTATTAAAAATTTCAATATATTAGCGAAAACAAGTCCAGGCCACCGTTTCCCTATTCCATACTTGGACACTTTTTCGATTGCGGGTTCACGGATTGACGGCCTCAAAATTGTGTTTTGAATCTTTTGTGACTTGCAAACAGTGCCCAGAGTTTTGTGATATACAATTTATTCGCTGGAATGCCCCGTTAGGAGCCTGACCGTCGATCATTCCTTTCAATACTTAGCCCCAAGTTGGTTGTATCTCCATGATGTGGTACATTTATTGTGTATCGAGTTCGACCTACCATTTCCCTGTTCGATACTTTGACACTTTTTCAATTTCGGGTTCCCGGACTGGCGGGCTTAGCATTGTGTTTCCAATGTTCTACGACTAGAAAATAGTACCCGGAGTTCGGTATACAATTTTTCCGCAGGAATGCACCTTCATTCCCTAATATGAGGTCAACACTCCCAAGAGATAGAATTTGACCCTTGGGCCCTCACCTTCCTTAATTGGTGTTCCCTGTCTCTGCCACCTTCCTACTTCTCTCTGGATATGCAATTGGCAAGATTTAATGCTAACACTTCATCATGCATGGACCTTAAACATGTCATTAATGAGAGAAAGGTTTGAGGAGATCTCCCACACTTATGCCATATAAAAATTGACTGCCAGACTCCCATATCATCCCCTCTTCCATGGTACACATTTTGCACTCAAGTTTCGAGACATACAATTTGACCCTCGGGAAGTCACGTTTCCTGGGAACCATTGTCACCCTAATTCTGAAGCATGTTTGATTGCTTTCCATACTTTCCCATTTCATGGAATCTCTTTTGCAGATCCTCGGGTTGGCGGGTTCAAGAAATCTCCAATTCTTAGTCACTTTTTACTTTGCCTGCCACCTTCACACTTCTTTCAAAGTATGAAATGACCAAGGTTTAATGCTAACAGTTCATCATGCAACAACCGTACAGACCATCATTAAAAATAAAAAGCATCCATTAGACTGTTAAATTTAAATGAAGCTCGGCTCCTCGAATTTAAATGAATTTATTTTCTCTTATTTTCTCTTTTCTTCCCAGAGACATGTAGAAAAGATCTTGCCACACAATGGGATATATATTAAAATTTTCAATATATTAGCAAAAATGAATCTGCCCAGCTGTTTCCCTATTCCATACTTGAGCCACTTTTTCAATTGCGGGTTCCCGGATAGGTGGGCTCACGTTTTCACTTACATTGTTATGTGTCCTGCAGAGACCAGGGATTCAGATAGTACTGATGATGAAGTTCATATCTATGGATTATATTCTAGATACCATATCAAATTAAGAAAACCTCGGGCTGCTATAGACCTGAACCAACCTGCACATCTAGAGGAATTCCCAGATTTTAAAGTTAAAATTAGAAGTGAAAAGGACAAGATTAAGAAGCTACAAGAAATACTCTGTTTTATTTTTACCCGTTTTAGTCTTTATCCTCAAGAGAGGTTTCAGAACAACTGGAGATGAATTCATTGAAACCAAAATATTTTTTTGTTGGGAACATTCCCCTTCACAAAAACCTCTCTTGGGTTTTACACAAGTATCACATTTTAAGAGATTCAAATTTATCTTTGAGGCCTATGTTTCTGAGATTTCACAATAAATAATTTCCTGTTTTAGTTAGTAATTTTGGGAGAGGTTTCAGAACATCTGGAGATGAATTCGTTGAAACAAAAAGAGGCTTTTGTTGGGAACATGCCCCTTCACAAAAACCTCTTTCAGTTTTTACATAGCTATCACATTTTGGGAGATACAAAGAGATTTTTGGACCCTATTTTTCAGGAATTTGCCATATTTATTTTCCTAAAAAATCTCATGGACAACAGTTGACAAGCCACCTCATCAATTCGACTTGGAGATCAGATTTGATCTTCTCCTTGATTATTTGAAACAAGAAACTAAATATAGATGAGGAGTTTTTTAGATCCATTTCTTTTGGATCTTGATAATTATGTATTGTTTCTATATAAACTCTGTAGAAGGAGAAGTAATAGTCGAAAGGTTGGGATTTCAGGGACCTGTTTTGAAGTATTTGTAAGACAGTTTTATTCCACGTTGATACTTAATGGAAAAGACATGTTGATGGTCATATTTTCTCTCATTTCATGTTCTATTTCTTTTCTTGCTTGAGATCATTTTTCAGTTGCAATGCATTGTTTTCTTGGTCTTAGTTAATACAATGAAGATTTTGTTGTTATTGTTTATTATTAAGATTTGATTTCCAACACCTGTTCTTGTTTCTAAATTACATTTTGAAATAAGAAATCCATACGGGGATGAAAATTGAATGCTTCCATATTTCTTCTCTTTATTTTCCTTATTTGTATGATCTATTTATGTGGCTACCCTTTAACAAATCAATGGGATATTTGTTTGATTTATTTTGAACCTCATGTTTACCCTGAAACCTTAAACCAACTTTCAACCATCCTTAAAAAACCAATTCATAAACCCTTAAAATATTATTGCAATAACCTAATGATTCCCTCTCACAGTCAAGTGAAACTTTAGGGACTAACATCAGCTATCACGATTCAAAGAATCAAATAAATTTTATATGTCATCCTACTTGGTTTATGCAATAGTGCATTGTTTTTCGTTTCCAAAACTGTCTCTGTCCAAGAAAATGAACTATGAAATCGACCCAGTAACATTCTGGTACCAGGCCTTGTGT
This sequence comes from Picea sitchensis, assembly GCA_010110895.2. Lineage (NCBI taxonomy): Eukaryota > Viridiplantae > Streptophyta > Pinopsida > Pinales > Pinaceae > Picea > Picea sitchensis. Next base: position 187,780 of record SNQJ01S0016483.1, read on the forward strand.
AGGCACAAAGCCTCCCATTGTTTTTATGAGGTTTTTAATGGATTTTTCTCAGTTTTAAAAGATTTATTGTTAGGAAATGATGCTCCCTGGATGTTTGGCCAGACAACCAAGTTTTTGGACAGGAAGGGGACACTTGAACAAAAGGAAAATTAGAGTGTAATAATGATCTTTGGCTCCAAGGAAAATCATTCTTTCCTTCCATGCCACATCACAGACAAGATGTTTTTTACAGAAATAGCAAGGCAATACAACCACTGGTTGCATTTTTTCCATGATAAGAGAAAAAAAAAGTTCATTCCTCTGCCCTGGAAAGTTGGGGACTTCGTGTGCAGAAACATCAACAAGATTGACGAATTTGCAGGCCATTTCAAGAAATTGAACCTAAAATATGCTGAAAGGATAAAAGGGTTCAACCCTAATGGTATTTTTTGAGAACATTTACTATCAGTTGGATTTAGAAGCTCTTTTATCCATAGACGCTTGACCGAAGACAGAGATAATGCCGACAACACTCTTTTTTCTGACGATTGAGAGGTAGAGACATTGCCAAGCACAACTAAATTGTACAGACAACAAGGAAAAGGATCTGGTGAGAAGAGTGTCCAGTCCCCGACCATCACTCCCAAGAGCACGACATCATGGAGCATCGATTCAACGACCTGGCGCAGTAAGAAAGAAAAGCAGAAATATTCAAACATTGGAGGATATAAGAACCATCCTCACGGAAAAAATGATAGTCCTCACAAGCTTCCCCTGACGAAGAAGAGAAAAAACGTTGCAGTGCATGTGGAAGAACCCGGAATTGAAAGTGAGCACATGCAACTTGAAACTTCTGTGGATGCTCTGTTGCAGAAAGTTGACCCGCACACAGACGTGATGCACCATAGTTCCACAATGGAAATAGCTGAGACTGGCGTTTTTGATGAAGATGAATCCTTCGTATTCCAGAGCAATGTTTTTGAAAGCAATCTAAAAATTTAATCATTGAAAAGAGAGATGTAAAAAATAAGAAAGGAAAATATCATACATAGATTAAATTTAGGAAAATGTTGTCATCCCAAATCTCCCGATTTTACTGCGCAACAGGTGATGCTCGATGATTTCATTGGAGGAATTGAAGTGGATAATTCCAGACTTAACGACTGAATCAATGAATTGGAGGAGGCTTTCATTGCTACCCCAATGTTTTCCAGTCCTTTAGCAAAAACCATGCATGCTATCCCCGCAGACAAGTTAAAAGGATCCTCTAGCCTCCTCACATCCTGTAGAGCCTTTGTAGAGAATAACATCAAGAAAATAATGCAACTAATTACTGAAGCCTGGGAAACATCAAAAAATATAGTTTCCTTTCGAAAGAGGGAAAATAATTTGCCCAAAAATTTGCAGACGAATTTAAAAAATGAAGAACATTTCTATGAACAGATGGTCACCCCTTTTGCCAAGCATGCCATCAATAACTCGGATCTGCAAAGAAGACAAGAGGATCTCCCCTCCCCAAAGAGGATCAAACAATTAAAAGCATGCTGGCAAAAGAAAGTTAAGAACCTGTAGCTCATTGTCGAATCATGTGAACAAACCATATCAAATAAAGAAGAATTATTTAGAAATCTGACCCAAATAGACTTATCCGGAAGTACCAACGAGGTTCAAGACCCAAAATTAATCCTCAAATCCTTGTCCTTGACCAAACAAACCTTCGATGAACAAATTGATATTTTAAAGGGGTTGTTGATCCAGGTGGATATTGGTGGCCACCCACCTATTCCACTTGGACCCCCACCATTGCTCCTTTCAGTTTTTCAGTTTTCGCACAGTTTACTATTTTTAGCAGTTTTTCGGGTCATGAACATCCAGAGCCGTTTTGAGGCCTTAAACGATTTTTTTTGGGAAAATGGGGAGAAACATGGATCATAGATCATGTTGCTCACCCAAAAGTTGCATTCCTTGGAGAGATATTTCTAACGAGGTATGGAACACGTCAAACGAAGATCGTATGCCAAAGTTACGTCCCCAGGAAGTTGATGTACCAACTTACCCAAACGGGGCCCATAGTCTTGGCATTTCATCTCCTAGGGTTAGGTGTTTGGATGTTTAGGGTTTTCCATTGTTTCTCAATAATAATAGGCCTTCGAGCCTCATTGTAACATAGTTCAGAGGCCAATAGATGCCACATCTCTTCTTAAAGATAAGCTACTAGCGCCCTAGCTAGTTTATTTCCATTCTATCCGTAAGCATATATCAGTCATTTGTTATTAATGAAATGAAGTCTTATTTTCGCTGCATCTCGGCGTTTATGTGTATTTTTGTATTTCATTGTGCTCCTACATAAATTTGGATCAGTGGTATCAGAGCGGTCTGCTCATTCTCGATCCTTCTTTACATGTCCCCAACGAGGTCAGGGTATAAGGAGTTGGGGCTTGATCTGGTTGAACCTTTGCAAGATCAGCCTCACAAACCCCGAGGACCGCCCATGGGGGAAGAAAAGAAAGACGAGGGAGCAGGAGATCCTATCAAAATGTTGCTCGAGGAGGCCCTCGAGAAACAAAGGAACGCGATGACAGACAACTTTTCCTAGATTCTTCAATGGATTCCCACTGGCGGCGCATCGACATCCAACAACCACTCTGGAGGTGCCACTCCTTTTAAGGTACAAGTAAAATTTGACATTTCCATATTTGAGGGCCAAATAGATGCAGATGTCGTAGATAGATGGTTGAGTCTGTTAGAAGGATATGTCTCGGTTCATGAATTTTTCGACCAAGAAAAGATTATTTCCGTGCTCCTCAAAGCCACCCCCCATGTCAAGGACTGGTGGGAAACCTACTCGGAGCAATAGGGCGAGGGAGAACCCTCTCTATTCTCAGCCACACCCACTTGGAATTCTTTCTGAGATGCCATCAAGGAACAATATTATCCCGTGGGGAGCTATGAGGACAAATACATGCAATGGACTACACCGCGGCAACAAAGGGACCAAGATGTGCATGAGATGACGAATCTGTTTCATACCCTATGCACAAAGTTGGGTATCAAATATTTAGAGAAAAATTTGGTGTTAAAGTACCGCAGTTGTCTACACAGATACATTCAAGAGGAAATGGAGTTCCTCGACATCTCCTCTCTTGGTGTGGCATACCGATATGCTACCAAGATTGAGCAGAAGTTCAGACAGAAGAAGCGAGACTTTGGGTCTGCAAATCGGAAGCAAGGGAAAGGTACCCCCAAACCGCAGAACAAAGGACCAAGCCAAGGCGGGGTAGCCCAGGACAACCCGCTAAAGCCTTAAGCAAATAACAACACCACGAAGCCAAAAAAGGACACGGGGAAGTGGTGTGAGTTCCATAAGAGCTCCACTCACAACACAAG
>SNQJ01S0016484.1:6173-30352 GCA_010110895.2 Picea sitchensis
TGGAAGTTAGTATTTTAAAAAAATTTAAATAATTTTTAAAATAATAATTTAATAAGTAGATTTCTAGAATTTCTGATACGTAATCCAATTTAAGTCAAATTAGTTCTTTTTAATTACTTTAATATTTATTAAAAAAAATCAGTATAAAAAATATTAATGTTTTGTGAAATGTATATATTAAATTTAATAATTTAAAAATTATTTTTAAAATAATAATTTAATAAGTAGACTTTTATAATTTATTATACTCAATTGAAGTTGAGTCAAACTAGTTCTCCTTTGTCACTTTTCTATTTATTAAAATTTTTTAGGATAAAGATTATTAAAGTTTTGTGAAATGTATATGTTAAACTTGGTATTTTAAATATTTTTAAATTAATAATTTAATAAGTAGATTTTTATAATTTATTATATTTAATAGAATTTGAGTGAAACTAATTCTCTTTAATTACTTTTCTTAAAAAAATAAAAAATAAAATAATATTAAATTATTAAATTTTGGTGAAATGTGTTTGTTAAATTTAGTATTTTAAAAATTAAAAAATAAATTTTAAAATAATAATTTAATAAGTAGACTTTTAGATTTTATTATACTCAATAGAATATGAGTAAAGCTAACTGTATTTAATTACTTCTCTATTTATTAAAAAAATTAGTATAAAAATTATTAAAGTTTTGTGAAATGTATATGTTAAATTTAGTAATTTAAAAATTTAAAAATAGTTTTTAAATAATATTTTAATAAGTTTGAGTTTTTCGGAAATGTATGTCCATTTCTTTGTGGCCTATCTTTGTATGTTATTGAATATAAATGGAAAAGAACACTCTTTTACAATTTTGAGTTTGAAAGAAAAGTTTGATTCACATTTATTTGTAATAATGTTTTTTATAGTTTTTTCTTTTTAAGTCAGTAAGTATATTAGAGCCTTCTAAAATAGACAAAACTGGCCATACTGAGAAAACCTACTATGCCACATAGGGCTCTGAGCTCTCTGAGTTTTAATCTAAGCAGAGTGAATTGTCTATACATTTTCATATCTAACTGAAAAAACATGGAGTAAAAGACTAGAAAAAAGGAGAACTTTTCAAAGACCTGGACCATAGGTTGGTCCTGCGAAGACGTGGGTATTTTTCAGCTTGCTCTTGTCTCATTCAATGCTCGCTTGCCTGAGGTCTTGGAGAAAGAGTAGCAGTTTGTCCACCCTACTCCTTTGATATTTTTTCCTTCGTCTGCAAGTCCCTTATGGCAGATTTCATGTCCTGCTGACCCCTGGCCAAATCGTGCAAAGCCTTTGTTATATATTCCTAGTTAGCAAGGTTGTGACAAGGGGGATGAGTTGGAGAATATATTGAGGTGGAGGGATGAGGAGAAGGGTCGAAGATGGCTTCATAAAGGTGGCGTGACAGGGAGAAGGTGGGAGGTGGTCAGCGTGGTGGTGGAGGAGAGGGTGTGGGGGTTGCATAGCCCAGGGAGTTCCCGAAGGTATCGAACCATTCAACCCAACAACCATACTCATTTGAGAGAGGTGAAAGTTCCTAAGTGGCTTCAAGTTGTGGATCTGCGGGAGCAGAAGCCTTAATAGATGGCAGGACAGGGAGAGCATCAAAATTTGGAGGGATATCAGCGCAAGGCATTTCTGTGTCTGAGAGGTGGTCCAAACTTGGCATTTTCCTGCCCCTGGATGTGTACTAAGTTGCGCCTCTTCTAGATTTACCTCTCATGCATGGCATAAAGGGTGTCACTGCAGGGAGGGTGGATGCACAGAGCTTGAGGATTAGAAGAATTCTGTGAGAAAGAGGGATGGCATCGGGAGCCGATAGAGGAAAAATGCTCCTGAGTTCAGCAAGAAGGGCTCTTGGTCCTGGACAGGGAGGTGAACGCTATGGTGATGTGCTCCTCTCCATGTGTGATCTCATCCTGTAAATCCTCCAACTCGTGCGATGGGATCCCTACGTGAAGGTTCGACAGGGTGGCGGTGGTGAACCTTAAAGTGTGAGGTGATGCACCAGGAGGGGGATGGGATGTGTCAGGAGAGCTGGGATCTTCTGGCACCATCTGGCTAACTAGATGGATGTGTGACCTTTCCGTGTCTTGTACACTCATGCTTATCGATATCACCCCATCTGGGGGATGATATTTGGTGCTTGCTATGGTTCTGCAAGATATTACCCAATGGTGGGAGTTGGTGGAGGTCGGGGTGCAAGAGAAGTCCCCTTCTTCCAGATCAACTCCTTAATTCACAAACAAGTCTGCTACTTGGTTGGTTGTGCTTCTAATGTGGGAGGGCAAGCTTACCTAGTTGGGCTGTAAAAGGGATTTTATTCTTAGGATCCCATTCATAAGTATCCAACCGGGGGAGATTTTCTCTGGGTCTGCTCCATTCAAGAGATAGATAAGGAGATGTATGACCATTTGAGAATCTCCTTCAGCAATGATTGGGAAGATATTTTGTTCTTTGGCTGCTTGTAGATCTCCGAGGAGACCCCATATTTCCACTGCATTGTTGGTGTTGTGACCAATATTTCCTGCTACAATATGGAGGATTTCCCCTTTGTTGTTGCAAATGAATGCTCTGTATCTAGCTGGGCCTCGATTCCCTTTGGTGGCCCCATCAAAATTCATTTTGTGGTATCCTGTTTCTGGCGCCTTCCACATTGTGGGACTCGGCTCATGAAGTGTCTTGGTGCTAGAGTTGATGGGCAGGGACTGTGGTTGTAGTTGCCAATGATGGAGGATGATGCGTTCGTTTGTCGGGCAATTCCAGTCCTGTTCATTCCAGGGATGGAGGGCGATTGTTTCTTTGATGTTGGAGTGAATAATATCCCAAACCAACTGCTAGGATTTAGTCTTGGATTTAAAGATTCGCCAATTTCTCTCTTTCCAGATTTTCCAGAGGATGAAGCCTGGTAGAAGCTGCCAGATTTTGTTGAGGATAGGGGAGTGGAAGATCGAGGTGCGCCAAGATTCTAAGGTTTCCCGAATGCTTGTACTCTTTCTATCCGTGGTGCGCATGAGGCTCGCACTGTAGTCCCAGATATTTGAGCTGTAGGAGAAGAGATTCAGGAGATGATTTTGTGTTTCCTCCTCCGAGCCACAAAGTTGGCACCAAGAAGGCCCAATAAATCCTCTTTTTCTTAAATTATCCCAGGTGAGAATGCTACCATGCGCAGTTAGCCAAAGGAAAGTACTGATTTTTGGCCATGAGTTTGTTTCCCAGATCTTGTTCCCAATTGCCTCTATCGGTAGGGAGCCATGCCCAACTTTGAGCCTGTAAGCCTCTTGAATACTGAAAGTACCTCTGGATGTATGCCCCCATCTGAGAATGTTGTTGCCTTGTTGGTTTAGGATTTTCCTTGTGTCCAGGTGATCCAGTAAAGGCTAGATATTGATTTCACTAGGGATATTCAGGGCCTCATGGGTGTTTTTCCAATTGCGCCAGGTGTCATGATTTCTTGCAGGGTGCCAATAGTCCTCTACTTTAATGAGACCTACTTCTGTGGTGTAGGAGAGGAAGATGCTCAACTATGGGTCTTTGTGTAAGGTGGGGAGCTATTTCCAGGAGTCACCCCAGAAGAGGGCTAAGGTGCCATTTTTTATCTCCCAGAAAGAGGGTTCTGCAGTAAGTCCACTATTGTTTCTAGCTGTATTCCAGATGAGTGAGCCCTGATGTTGTCTATTCCATCTTATGAGTTCTTTTTCCTGGGTTGTGGGGGTGTATTTTTTCCTCCATAGGTGTGCCCAAAGGTCTTGTGGTCGCTTTAAACATCTCCACCAAATTTTTTCACTGAGGACCTTATTGAGAATGGTCAGTTCTCTGAGGCCCAGTCCCGCTTCTTTCTTTGGTTTGCAAAATTTTTTCCAACTTATGAGGGTTATTTTGTGTTCTTCCTTGGTGCCTTTCCACAGAAAGCGCCTTTGAATGTTTCTTAAAGTGGTGAGGATGTATTTTGGAGTGACTAGGGTAGAGAAGGCATATACTGGCATAGATTCAAGTACAGACTTAAGAAGGATGAGGTGACCAAGAAGATTGAGGGAGTGGAAAGTCCACAATGAGAGTTTTTTGCGAAAATTGGGGAGTAGAGAGTCCCAAGAGATATTTCTTAACGGATTATCTATGAGGGGGATTCCTAGATAAGTGGAGGGTATAGTTTTGCGGGTGAAGCACAGTAGAAGCATGAGATGGTGCTGGATCTCAGCAGGCATGTTGAAAAAGAAGACCTGTGATTTGGATAGGTTCACGTCCATTCCTGAGGATTCACAAAAAAGGTTGATTATGAATTTGATGCGGTGGGATTCACGCACTGTAGGTACACCCATTAGGAGTGAGTCATCAATGAATTGGCTGTGGGAAATAGGGGGTGAGATACCATCGGGGGTGATGCCAGAGAGGTATCTTTATGAAATGGAAAACTTAATGGTTTTGTTGAGTCCCTCCTCTAGGATTATGAAGAGGAAGGGGGAGAGCGTGTCCCCTTTTCTTATGCCTCTGGTAGGCGAGAATGGGTTGGAGGGGACGTCGTTGATCAGGATGGAAAACAGAGCTAAATAAGTGAGGTTGAATATCCAGGAGACCCATGTGGGGTCAAAAACGAAGGCCAAAAGAGTGGATCTTAAGTAATTCCAACTTATTCTATCGAAGGCTTTTGAAAGATCCAATTTCAGAAGCATACTTGGAGTCTTCATCGAGTGGAGCGAGTGTATCACTTTGTGAGCCAAAATGATACTGTCTAGAATTTGTCTGCCTTCCACATAACTGGATTGTTCTAGCATGATGATGAAGGGTAGGATGGGCTTGAGGTAGGTGGTAATGATCTTTGTGAGGAGTTTGTATATGACATTGTAGAGGGAAATGGGTCAGAAGTGCGTTGGGGAGGTGGTGTGGTTTTCTTTTGGAATGAGTGTGATAAAGTTGGAATTGAGGGCTTGGAGGACTTGACCTGATATTCTTGAGTCCTCAATTATTTTCCAAACATCCTCGCAAATGATGCTCCAACAATGGTGGAAGAAATATCGAGTAAACCCGTCCGATCCCGGCGCTTTCCCTATAGGTGTATCCCGAAGGGATTGATCAACCTCTTCCTGAGTTATTGGTCTCATGAGTGCCTCTTTTTGCTCCTTGGTGACGTCCTTGGTGACGTCCTTGGGGATGTTCCTGTGGATGGCGTCGATTCCATGAGCTCGATCTACAGGAGGTTTTGAGAGGAGTTTTTTGTAGTAGGAGAGTATTTCCTTTTCGATGTCCAAGTGCTATTGAATTTATGTTCCCTGGTCTAAAATTAGGTGAGTGATGTGGTTCTCTTGACGTCGTTGGACCATGGATCTGTGGAATAATTTGGTGTTTCTTTCCCCCTCTTTTAACCATTATATGTGCGATTTTTTTCTCCAGAGGACTTCCTCCTGCACTCTTCTTTCGGCTAACTAGTTGTTTAGTTTCTTTTCCTAGTGTTTTAGTGAATCCGTGAGGCCTTACTGTCGGATCTGCTGTTGGAGGAATTGAATTTTCTGATGGAGATTCTCTTGGGCTTGAAAGATGTCACCGAAAGTAGCTTTATTACAAACTTTTAGATGTTGTTTGAGATTTTTGAGCCTCTGTTGAAATCTGTACATGGGGTTCCCTGTGGGTATGGCTGCTTCTTTCCACCAAGATTTGATGTTTTCTTGGAAGTCCGGGTGTGTCAACCAAAATTTCTCGAAGCGAAAGGGATTTCTGCTGGGAGTGTCCGTGATGTTGATGGTGAGGAGGATCGACTAGTGATCAGATCCTGGGGAGTCGATGATTGTGGCATTCCAAGCCAGACCGTCCATCATTACTTCTTTTGATAGGAGGAAGCGGTCTAGTCTGTTGGATACCTATTGGTCCCTTGATCGCCTATTTTACCATGTGTATAGTCCATTGTCTGTACATATGTCAATGAAATTTCTTAGACCAATGAAGCTATTAAAATGCTCATTGTCTTTTCCTAGACTGCACATGCCTCCCTTTTTCTCCTCCAACCTTGTGATTATGTTAAAATCGCCCCCTAGGATCCATCTATGGGGGTTGATTTGATCAACTAACCAATCTAAGTGCTTGAGGAAGGATTCCTTGTCACCTGGTTTGGCAGGGCCATAAGCGTTTGTGATGTAACCAGATTTGTTCGATCCAATGAGGCGAAAGGAGGCGGTGATGGTCTATTTGGAGGTGAAGAAGTCATCCACCAGAACTGTGGATGGATTCCACATCATAGCCAAACCACTAGTAGCTCCCCTGGCATTGATTTCTATGTGGTTGGCTTGCTTCCAACAATTTTGAAGAGTGGAGGAGGCCTCCTCTCCCGTGCATTTCATTTCTTGCAAAATAAGAATTTCTGGTTGATCCTTCTTAATTCTTTCCTCGAGCATAGCTTGTTTGTTTTTGGCATTCAAGCTCCTTATATTCCAGGTTTGTATCTTCATGAGGAGGATGGGAATTGGAGAGGAGGGAAGTTGTCTGAGATCAAATTTATATGAGCCGAATTGAAAAGGAAGTTACCGACATCCTGAATGAGTTGGTGTTTTGGTTTTCTGCCCCTTTTCTTTGATTCTTTTGTTATTTCGTGTGGATCCTTTGGTGTTCCTTTTTGAATGCCAAGGTTCACAATAGCTCTAGCCAAACCCCCTGTTGAGGAGTTGAGAAAGACTTTGTGCACCTTACGTAGCTGATTTGGTGGTATTGTGTATATTTGTTGCTTGCAATAAGCCTGCTCCAAGTGAGCCATGTCGATATCGACTAGCTCTTGATCCTCCAGTTCTGTGTCTGGGTCTCCCATATCTAGTCCAAGTGTTGTGGGAAGGGAGGTGTCAGAGGGTGGTGGTTGAGAGGGATCTTGGGCTAAAACTTTGGGATTTGCTATATTTTGGCCTTTAGCGGGGTCTATCCTTGGTGCCATTGAGGAGGAAGGTAGATCATCCTGGGTTTTGAGGGCGTTAAAGGAATTCTTGGTTGAAGGTGTAGGGGTCTCCATAGGGCCTTGCGGGGGTGCCTTCCTGGCTTGATGCTTGCGCCTGCCCGTGACTGGGATGAAGTCATTTTTGGATTTGTCGGGGTCTTCTGTGGAGGGTTTGGTAGGATTATTTAAAGGGAATTTGTGGGAGAGATGTCCGTGCTCATGGCATTTCCTACACCTAAAGGGAATGTGCTCATAGTCAAGGGTTTGGGACCAATCATCATCCTGATAGTCGAGGGTAATGGCCCCTGGGAGGGGTTTGGATATATTCAAGTAAACAAACATATGGGCGTAGGCTGTGTACCTTTGTTTCTTGTTTGCTTCTGAAGCTTTGACGTAGATGCCAATTGTGTTTCATATCCCTGCAAGGATCTCTTCTAGCCAAAATTCCTATGGGAGCGAGTAGAGTCTCAAACAAACCAGTGCATGCATGAATTCCTCCTTTTCGGGGCTAAAACTTTTCGTCTAGAAACGGAGGAAGAGGCCAGCCGAATTGTATAAATATGGTCCTCCCTTAAAGATTCGATTCCTATCTTCCAGGTTGTGTAGGATGATTGTGAAGAAGCCTTTTGATCCGAGTTGGAGGTCGTAGTGGCCCTTGGGTTTCCACCAGTGTTGGATCCATCTGATTAGGTCTTTTTCTGAAGGCCACAACCCTAATAAGTTTTAGAACAGAGAAAAATCTCTCATGTATTGTTTTTGTTCCTCGATTCTTGGAGAGTTGATGATGTATTTCGGGGCAATCGGGGCCTGCATAATACATTTTCCTAGTTCCCAAGTGCGATTAGTTTTTTTTTCACTGGCTGTTGGATCAATTTCCATTGGTTTTTCTTTCGGCATCTCTTCTTCCTAGAGGATTTGCTGCATGTCTGGCGGGAGTTCAAAGGTTTTCCATTTAGAATGATGGGAGTCGTGCTCCATGGCGGTGACTGAGCTGTAGGAGGGGGCCTGTGGCTCACCTCCCTTGGCCTCCATGGCCGCAGTAGCAATGAGAGGTGGCATGCTTCTAGTGCTAGGTGAGAACCTTAGTAGAGCCAAATCACTTTCTGTTCGCACCCCAAAAAGATCATGATGGTTTTCATAGTTATTTTTCATTGGTTGTTGAGATAAATGAGAAAATGAAAAGTTTAAGTATCATGTTTAAGACATATTTGGAATTTTATGTTTATTGTTAACGCCCTATTTCAAGGTAATTAGGAATTAGTCAATTAATGTATGAGGTCATCTTCTTTGAATAAATTCTATTACGTAGTTGTTGTGTGGTTACTCATTGTAAAAGGATTGTTTTTATTAAATAAATCTCACTTTGTGGTTGGTACTCATTAATAATAAGACCATAAGAAGTGGCTTTGTTAGTGAGAAATTATTTATAGAGGTATAAAGTTTTGTAGTGTTTTGTTAAGCATTTTTATTGTATTTCAGTTCTACTCATTTGTAGGTTTCCCCCTTAAAGAGGCCAATGAACATTGCTCTCTTTCTATATGATCAATGTAAGGGTTTGCATTATATAGGTTCAATACTTTTATTTCTCTTATTTTAACTTTCATGGTTTATATTTATTTTAATATTGCTCATAATTTATGGTTTCTATTGATTAAGTACACTACAAGTGGTATCAAAGTTCTCTCCTATGTCGATATGCTCCAGAATTTAAGAGAATTGTTTTTAGGTTAGAGATGTGTTCCAACATAGTCTTTAAAAACAATTGTGTATCATTCAATGGGTAAAACTACAAATCAAAAGCATACATGTAGGAAATACAAATAGAGTCATTTGGTTGGACATCCTTGTACACCTCTATTGGTATTAGCAAGTAGAACCACATTAGATGTAATTCATATACGTATTTAGTCTTCCAGTTACCTTCGCGTATACAAAAATCCCCCTAAAAACACATAAAACCCTCATTACATAAACCTATCATCTTTCTATAACAATCATGTATTTTCATGGTTTTTCTTCAAATTATATTGAATGTAAAATAAATTCAATGTCTTTAATTGACACTAGGTGATATGATCTTTCTCTCCAATTAATCTATTGAACTATTGGAAAACCAATGATTATTTGACCCTCAAATTAAAGCGATTGAGTTTTTAAGACACCAAAAGAATGTCCACTTGTGGGAGGATATCCTATGTTCGATCTCTTTCGAAGATTAGTATGTGTATTATAATAAATCACCACAATGAAAACAACAAATACACAATTTTGTAAGTATGAAATCAATTGTGTTATGGAGAAAACCATATGCAACATGCAATGATGGCACACATTATTATATGTGTTAGTATGCATATAGTTTGATATGCATGAGTTGCAAGTTATACGCAAGTCTCATTCTGTTGTTTGACTTCAATTTTTTTAGAGTTAGAGGAGTTGCATTCTCTAGAAGGCCTAGGTTTCTCTAGTGTAGTTATGCACAATAAGTGTCATATATATGGAAACATTCTTTGAAGTATCCCTTCAATTATTTCTCTACAACCAAGTAAAATATTATCATGATTTTTCCCAAATATTTTTGGAGCAACTTCTCAAGGTTACAAACCTTTATTTTCTCCTAACAATTGTGTTGTCTACGAAAATTTTGTTTCCATTTTAGTCTACCACTATAATTTCAACCATATATTTTTTTCACCAAGAAAAGTATGAATAAGGAGGTCGTGGAAAATTAGAGGAGGTTTATTTAGGACATGAAGGTCAATGTATGCAAAGTGAGTTTTCATAAATGAGATGGTGTTTTTGGGTGCAAGGTATGGGAGAACCTCCAAGTTAGAGATGTGGTTAAGGTGGAGAAATACAACATTTTCCTTGCTAATTTACTTCTTTTGTCATCGAGCATTGAAGGTGGCATCTTTAATGTTGAAAAAAACCATGAGTTTGGATTAAAAAACAAACTTGAAGGTCAATTGGTTTTTGGAATCAATACTAACCCTTTGAAGATAACGAGTTCAAGGACTTCATATCAACAATGAAATGTAACTGTCCTAGCCATAAACAATATAGTTTTATTGGAAATTTTCAGTTGCAATGAAGGGTTTATCCCATTAGTTCTGATCAGGTGCTTCTTAGATATTTGAGGATCCATAATATTCAATACATTTATGGAGTGGTGACATTTAGTTTCCATGATATCAAATTGATGTAAAATAGCACAAAATCCCTTTCATAAAGAAGTAACATTGAAAAAAACATGGGAATGACACACCTGTTGATGCTTGAATCCATTAGTATCGAAATGAAAACCTCACGAGGATACAAATCCTCATGCATTTTTATAGAGGTGTTATTCCTATCTGTTTTATGATACTCTTTGAATTATAGATTTCCAAAATGATATAGGACTTTGATAAAGTCCACTGTGGCATTCAAATAAAATGGGAAAGTTGCAGAAAATAAAATGTTTTGTTTTAAAGAGAATTCCTGAGAGATGACCAAGAACCTCACACATCACATCTTTGAAAAAAATAAGCAAAATTTCCTCACATCCATCATAGTTAAACTAAATATTTCTAATCACATATAAAAATAAAATAAAATTCTACGTACGCATAAGAGAAATTTAATAGAGTAGACACATGTGGATCTCAAATGAAGAAAATGATATATAAATCTCAAATGTTTAATACTCAAAAATCAGGGTTATAAAACACTGTAAAAAATGATCCCGAATTAGTTCTCTTGGGATTTCTGAAAAAATATTAAACTCTATTACAAATATTTGAAATTAAAATGTATTTGTCCTGAGGACTCATATTGGAGCTCCCATGGACCATAAAAGTAAATATAAATAAGAAGTGAGTTGTGGAGAGAAGATGGTGGGTGATGGTAGAGTAGTAAGACCTGGAAAGAAGACATGAAGAAGTTATCATATTTCGGTTAAACCTTTCTAGTCAAAGAATCAAAGTAACTAGATGAAAAAATGATAAAGAAAGTAAGATGTGATTAGCATAAAATTACTATGATGGTCTCTTTACTTTTTTAATAATTTTTTTAATTAAACTTTTATTTTTAAAATTTAATTAATTTCCCTTTAAAAGAGGATGACTGTGTTTTAATTTTATGGGAATGATAATAAACTTTATGTCCATGAAAATTATTTCATATATCATATCCATCATCTTATATTTCCAACGATATAAGATTTTCCCCAGTCTGTCACCCGGATCTCAAGATATGAGTTCGTGAAGTTGAGTTGTCATACAGGCCCATTAAAAATGCAACTCACTGATATTTTAATTTCTGAGAAAAACGAATCAACTTTCAACAATTGACACTTATACCACCATCATATACGTCTAAGTATATTTCCAATGGTATAATGTTTGTTCGATTCCAACATCCGAAGCTCAAGTTATGGCCTCCGCAAGATCAATGCTCAGCCACCATCGATCAAAATTTATGGGAAAATGTGGGCCCATGGATGAATTTCGTGCTTCCCTTCATAAAAGTTTACTTTTTTTTTTTAAATTATATCCCACATGCATTAGGATATTATATTATTCATGATAGATAATACTAAGTGTTTGATACACTTAGCAAGAAACACAAGAAGAGAAGAAACTATGGAGTTTGGAGGATTCAACCCTTGGAAAATTGTCGAATAAAATAATAATTTTTTGGAATCATGTCGTCATCCACCTCATGCCCAGTAATAATGATGATTCATCCAATAATATCATGCCATGTGTCTCTCTTTTTGTATTCTACCATGTGTAATTATTCAATAAGAATATTCCACATGTCTCCCTCCACGAGTTTCCATGTGTCACAATTCCATGCTTCCATGTTGAATGTTCTTATTGGTTCATGGTTTAAATGGAGAAAACTTTGGAATAATGGTTAAGTACATGAGATAAGTCAAAAGGGTGAGTGAGGGGAAGGGGGATGATATGTAAATAGAGGAATTTAGAAGGATAGTTTGTAGGTTGCGGGGATGGGTTGGTGGGTTGGGGAGTGAGGTGAGTAAGAGAGTGAAGGATTGTGAGTACTTAGGGAGAAAGGGGAGAAAATTAGCTGGTGGAATTAAGGGAGGATACATTTAGATAGCAAGAGAATGGTGAGGAAGGTGAGGGGGAAGGGTGAAGGAGTGTGGTGAGTGTCCACCTCCACCATAGATTAAAATATGGCTAAGTATGGGAGGATAAGGGATAGGGGAGTGGAGAGATAAGGGTGACGTAGGGTGATATGTAAACAGTGGGATGGTGGGTGAAGGAGTGTGAGGAGGTGAGGGAAATTATGAGTCTGCCAACCTGTAAACTCGATGAGGAAATGAGGGAAGAGTCCCCAAAAAAGACTAAGTCTGGATATTAGTGGAGTGTATGGGAGAAGAGTGAGGTAAAGTGTGGAGAGATATATGTTGAGTGAAAATTCTAAGTATGGTATAATTTTAATATAGGAGAGGAGAGGAGAGCATGATACTTAGAAATATTTTTCAGTATCAGACCTTTGGATAAGATCTAGAGTAACTTGGGCATATAGAAACATAGTTTTGATCCAAAAAATGTGTGGTGAAGCTGCGACTAAGGGTTGTAGAGTGAAATTTTAAAAGTTCAAAAAATGTCTTCTTTTGATATCAAGGATTTTATGAATCCAAGAGCGAGAAAATATAGATGACCAAATTTTGGTCAACAACTGGCTCCAACTATGGGACAGTGACCCCCTATGAGTTGTTGAGAATCTATAATCTCATTTGCTTCATTCTCCACTAGGCCATGGAGTCATATTCAATAAATTCTTGTAATTCTTCTTCTTTCATGGAGTTATCTTCAAACATCAATATAAATACTACCTTATTATGAAAAACTAAATTGAAGAAAAAAAATATGTACATACATGATCTACCTACCCTAACTTACTTGAAAAAAATGGGCACCTTAGGTGTAGGCAGGTTTCTAATGGATCCATTCAGGCATTGATTTGATTTGTGGAATGAATTCTGAAATTATGAGATATATTGGGCCTTGTTACAATGAGTCAAGGGAACTCTTAATAAGTACTAGAGAAAAATTATACCAAGTATGGTGAAGATTTGATTGCGTTGTTTGGCCAACAATTTTTTGGAACCATAATTCAATGAAATCAATTATTGGTTTCTCAAGAATACTATTGTCTTTGATTGGATGAGGATTTTTCCACATAATAATACATTCATCCTTTTCCTTATTTAATTCCACTTCCAAGGTTCTTTATTCATCAAAATTCTCTTGAAAAGACTCTTCTTTCTTGTAAAGGTGATCTTGCTCATCATTCTTCTCAAGATTAATTTATTCCATCAATTCGTCTTGCTGCAAGTTCTCTTGTGATGTTTCATCATCTATTACAAGGATGAAATATTCTTGTGTATTTGGTGGAGGCTCCTCATTTTCATTTTCAAATTTTTTGCTCGAAATATCTTCATCTAGAGTATATAGGAGACTAGAATTTTCATGTTCCTTTTCAACAACATGACTTGACATAGAAATTCCATTCACTCTTTGATTATATTTTTCTTTAAAATTGGTTTCTTGCTTCTATATGGGTGTTACACATCAAAATTCCTCACTTCGATAATGTCACATTTTCATTGTCGCAAGTTTCGCACTTTTGTCACAAGTGTTGTAAATGTCATATTTATGTTCTACATATGTCGCATTTTGAACGACACCATGAAAACACTTGATACATCCTCTATAACATGTTGTAAGGAGAGACTACATCATTTGAAAAACTAAACAAAATGTTTTACCTTGAGAATTGGTCATCTTAACAAACTTTTGGAGAATGATATGTAGGGATCACTAGTGCTCTCTATCCATATAGGAAGGAGCATTGCAACGCTCTATTGGTTGTTTTGAGGGAGAACCAATTGGTTGAGAGAATCATGGGAATAAATACCCCTTTTCTCTAATGAAAACTAGAAATTATATGATTTGGTTTGGATCGAATCCAAGCTTTAGGTTGCATCTAAGGGAGATGCCACATCTGATGGAGTCATATCCTCAACTTATCTCACATATAAACAAGGTGGTTGAGCCTTTAAATTCCTATAAAAGGAGGTGTTCTCATGGTGAAAGGGGAGATATAATTAACAAAAGTATTTTCATTCTGACCGTTGATATTTCGAGCAAGGGGTTGGACAAGGAGGACTTGGAGAGGTTGTTGCAACTACATATATAGATTGTAAGTATATTTTTAATGTTCTCATTAATACATGCTTGGACTATTTCCTTCAAGATTGTTTATTATTGCATATTCTTATCTATTATCGATGAATTTGGTTTAAAATAATATTGATAGATTAGGAAGTATTTGTTTTCTTTGTTTTCCATTGAATTGTAGATATCATGTCATGCTAAGGAGCTTGGAGAACAATATTAGACTAGATTAAGAGAGGACACGCTTTGAAACAAGGTACCAATCATGTATCAAGATCAACTACATTCCATCATAAGATATGTGTCTCAACCATGTACCAAAACATGTGTCGAACCATAAACCTATACCATACCAAGCATAAATCGTGTACCAAAACCTATACCACAACAAGTGCATCAACCATGCACCAACACCTATACAAAACCATACATCAACCATGCACCAAAACCTGTATCTTATGCCTCAACAATCAACCATGTACATAAACACGATACCAAGTACCAATCCTGTACCACAACATATATCAACCATGTACCTCAACACTTGTACGATACCATGTACCAACAATGTATCTCAACCATATACCATATCACTCAACCATGCCATACAACATATATCACAAGATATACCAAGACAATATTATTAATGTTGTACCTCAACCAAGTACCAACATCACAGAAAAGAGATGTATCTCATACATGTGTTGTGATATACCAAGTGTAATCCTCAACTATGTATCAATGAAAACCATACAACATGTGTCAATTCTTCAAGAGTATAGCAAGAATAATCCTTAAGCATATAACATCATCACCATGTAGCCAAACCAGATACTAATATACCAATACAGCCAAGATGCACTACTACTCAATGTACCATACCAACATCACTAATATGTACCATGCATCAACAATACATGCATCTCAAGCATGTACCATACCATTACCAATCATAAGTTATAATCATATAAACATACATATGACTTGTAGTTGGCTTGATGTACTGTAAAAATGACTTGTAACTCCTCCACAACCTTCAACAACATGGAACCAACATTTCTCCCAAATTTTCCTTAGCCTCGCAAGACTAAGGCTCCTTATCATGCGGGGCCTTGTGTGGCATCACTTAGTAAATCCATGGGGTGGATCCTGTGACACCCTCAAGCTGACCCATGAGGGCCTACTAAATTAGGATTACACAAAAACCCTAACACTATGCAACTTCAAAACTTTCACTCTTTCCTCGCACTTTCTCTGCTGCCTCATAGTTGTCGTCAAATTCACTAATAGAACAAAATACTATACCATAAAATTCTCACAAGATAGATATTCAATGCAAGTGTATGTGTCTATGAGAGACTCCTTGAGGTGTTTATATACTTCTCCATAGTAACCTCTTTCTTAATCTTATGGCTTCTAGTAATTCCTTGTCACAACAACTTTACCCTTTAATGAATTCACTTGTAACCAACTAGGGGATTCTTGGCCATTCTTTGTGGATTCTAACTTCATAAGGTCATAACTCCTCAACAATAAGGAATGACATGGTGTACCACATATCACTGGAAATTGCATGACAAGAACTATCCATCTATGAGTTTCTTACTTGCATTTACACTCTCCTTCATGTCCATATTCCTTAACCAACTTAGGGTACCATAACCACACCTCTGGGGATTAATGTAGACTTCATCAAATGAAACCAACACATCTATTGACATCAACCACTCCACACCATCAATATCAAACACATCTCTAGGGCTTCCAAAATTCTGCAAGGGTTGACATCAATCTCCAAGTGTTGGAATCAATGAAAACCAACTGTCCAACATACATATATAAAAATATTACATCAAAATACTTGATAATTATGCAACTTAATGACTCACGCAAAAATTCAAACCAAAAACACTCTTTTTCCCTCAACCCACACATCGATTGGATGAGAAATATCATAGTTGTGGCTCCAGGAACTCTAGCTGCCAAAATGGAGTCTTCATTTACTTATGTACAAATATAATTTCATTTTTCTTCAAAATTTGAAACAAATTGTAGGTATGCTTCCCACATGGCTTCCTCATTCTCCCAAGAAACATCTTCAGAACTGTAGCAAGTCCAATGAACCCTTACCAATCCGATGGATTTGTTCTTGAGAACGTTGATGCTCTAGTCCAAGATGCACATTGGTTCCACCCGGAAATCCCCTTTGTGTTCCACCAAGATCACATTCCAATCAATCACATGATTAGGATGAGGTAAATACTTTTTTAATAAAGAAACATGGAACAGGTTTTGAATTATCATGGATGTAGGTAATTCTAGTATGTATGCAATTGGACCTATCTTTTCTAATTTCTCAAAAGGCCCACAATATATCGTTGCTAACTTTGGGAAACTTCCCATTTTCCATGAGATTATCTTGGATTTAAATTTTAAAAACACATTCTCTCCCACTTCGAATTATCTATGTGTTCTTATTTTATCAGCATAGCTCTTCTTCTTGTCTTGTGCAACTTTTAAATTATTCTTAATCCTTCCCATATGTTCTTCCATTTCCCTTAACAATTATTTCCCAATCACAAATTTGTCTATTGGGTTATCCCAACTTACTAGCGTGTTTCATTTTATTCCATACAATGCTTCAAATGGGATCATCTTCAATGATTCCTAATACCGATTATTGTAAGAAAAAAAATTAACTAGATACAATCCTCCCACCTAGAAGGATTATCCATTATATACATTCTCAACATATCTTCAATTATCTGATTAACCCTTTAAGTTTTCCCATCCGAATCTGGGTGATATGATATATTGAAGTTCAAGTTGGTTCCAAGTCCTTTAAACAAGCCCTTCCAAAAATTGAAAGTGAACCTGGGATCTTAGTCTGACACAATTTCCGTAGGCACACCATGTAACCTAGAAATGTTTCTCATATAAATATTTTCAATATTGGCTTCCTTATGAGTTAGTTTTATAGGAATGCAAGGTGCATCCTTTGTAAGCTGGTCCACCACTACCATGATGAAATCATCTTTCCTTACTTTCCTAGGAAATTTGGTAATGAAATCAATAGTTAAAAATTCTCATTTCCATCCAAGAGTGAGCAATGGCTACAACAATCCCACTAGATGGTTGTGCTCAGAATTTACCTTCCGACATTCCACACATCTAGCGAAATAAACAATGACATCTCTCTTCATACAAGTCCAAAAATATTAGCCTCTTACAACTGTAATACTTTTATGGTATCCAACTTATGGCACACTGTACATGTCATTCAAAACCAAATTTCTCAATTCTTGATAATTAGGAACATATACTCTGCTCTTGAATAAGAGAATTCCATCATATTCTAGCTTGTAATCCTTATATTTCTTTTTCATATCAATATGTTGTAATATTTCTTTAACTTGCAAATAATGTTGATTTGTTGTTATAACCTCTAGAATTCTATATTTTAAATATGTCTTGTACATACTGATTTCTATAGAATTCATTTTATGCACCCTTATGCTAAGTGCATCAATCACCTTGTTCTCTTTTCCCTTTATGTGCTTTGTGTAAAATTTATATTCATTGAGAAGTTCCAACCATCTATTTTTTCTAGTGTTTAGTGTTGTCTTTTCAAACAAGTATTCCATACCACTATGGTCTATCCTCAATTCAAATTTTCTTCCCATAAGGTAATTCCTCCACGTCCTTAAAGCATGTACTATGGATTCCAACTCTAAATCATGTGTGGCATAATTTATTTCATTCTCCTTCAATTTTATAGACTCATAATAAATTACATGTTCATTTTGTGTAAGGATCCCATTGATCCCTTCCTTGCGTGCATTTTTGTACACAACAGAATCCTCATCTAGATCTGCAAGTTTTAAAATAGGTCCACTCGTTAGTAAATCCTTTAACCACTAAAACATTTCTTGTTATTTAGCACTCCATTCAAAATTTACTCCTTTCTTTTACAAATATGTTATTGGGTGTGCAATCTTGGAGAATCCTACAATGAATCTCATGTAATAACCAACTAAATCCATAAATGATTTAACCTATGAAATTTTTGTTGGCACTGACCAAATTTTTATTGCTCCAGTCTTCTCTGGATCCACTACTATGCCATCTTCTGAAACAATGTGACCCAAATAATGGATCTGATTTTGATAAAAGGTGCATTTAGTCAATTTTCCATACAATTGTTTCTCTATAAACACTTGTAGCACCATCCTAAAATGTTTCTCATGCTCCTTCTCTATTTTGGAATAGATAATAATATCATACAAGAATACAATGACAAACTTGTCTAGAAGATATTTGAGCACCCCATTCATCAGACACATAAATGTAGTGTGTGCATTTTTCAACCCAAAAGGCACCACTACAAATTCATAGTGTTCATATCTTGTTCGAAAGGTTTTTTTTCTAGTGTCTTCTTCTATGATTCTCACTTGATGATAGCCTGACCTCAAGTCGATCTTGGAAAATATCTTAGCTCCTTTTAGCTAATCAAAAATATTATCAATCCATAGCAATAGATATTTTTTCTTGACTGTAACCTTGTTTAGTTGTCTAAAGTCAACACATAACCTCAATGTTCCATATTTTTTCTTGACAAAAAGAACTGGGCCACCCCAAGGAGAAACACTTCGGTGTATCTATCGTTTCTTTAAAAACTCTTCTAGTTGCATTTGCAACTCCTTTAGCTCTGGTGTTCTCATTCTGTAGGGATTTTTGGACATTGGGGTAGCTCTAGGAATTAGGTAAATAGATAAATATATATCCCTATTTGGTGGCAATCCCAACAACTACCTAAACACATCTCCATAATCTTTTAAGATTGGATAATGTTCAAGACTTGGCTGCTTATCCTTCATTGGATATTCCATATAGGTTGCATATACCTGGCTGATCTGTATTTATGAGTGGAACGAAATGAAAACACAAACTTATAGTATTAACACAGAGACACAATGAACAATAAAAAAGATATAGTAAAACTTGGCTTCTATTAAATAAGAAATATGTTGAAAACTGTAAAATGCAGACTGAAAACAAGCTTGCTAGAATGATGGCAGCTTATCTCTGAGAAGAGATGTGTCGGCTACCCTCATTCACAAGAAGATGAGTATAATGAGGCTCTGAACGTATTTTTACAATAAACATTAATTCTAAACCCCTAGACATCCAAAAAACTAACCCTAGGAAATGAAGCGCCAAAAGCCATGTGGGCCCCATTGGTGTAA
This sequence comes from Picea sitchensis, assembly GCA_010110895.2. NCBI lineage: Eukaryota > Viridiplantae > Streptophyta > Pinopsida > Pinales > Pinaceae > Picea > Picea sitchensis. The sequence goes on from SNQJ01S0016484.1 coordinate 25,522, forward strand.
GTTAGTAAATCAACTTCCTGGGGTCGTAGCTTAGGATATCCATTTAGGGTGTACAATAGCTTGTTGGAAAGGTATTGATAGGGAGGTTCATTTAGGGGGTCAATCAGAGCTTCAACTATCATTTATGTTCCCACTCAAGAGAAAACATCATTTAGGCCCTCAAAATGGCACCAGAAGTTTGGGACCCAAAAAAATGCTAAAAATAGTAAGTTGTCAAAAAACTATTTTGATCCAGTTAGAATAGGTGTGTGACCACCGAGATCCTCCTAGATAAATCCTCCCCCCTTAGGAAGAAATAGTCTCCATTGCGTTGAGTTCCCCCATCAGATGAGGAAATCTTTGTTGAATTCCCCCCCCGTGAGCCACTTACCTTGGTGTAGGAGTTGCCTTGCTTTGACAAACCGATAAATCTATATCATTTGTTGGTAAGTTACCTTGGCCTGTGTGTCCACAATCTGATTAGTGGATTCCTATTCCATGCAGTCAGGGCTTAGCTTTGCCAACACTAGGTGCAAGCCAAGGAAGGGGGGAAGGTTGAGCTCAAAATCATTGTCACCCACAACCTTGGTGATGGTGTAAGGTCCATAATAGAGTGGGCAAAGCTTCTGATAAGAAACTATAAGGAATTATTTATGGAAGTGCAAACAAACTTTGTATCCCACCTGAAACTGGTGTGGCACCTAGTGTTGATCATGTCATTGCTTGTACTTGGCATTGGATTTCTATAAAATATTTTGAACCTATTGGCATATGTGTTGGATCCTCTCAATGAACCGAGTGGCTTTTTCAGCTTCAGTTCAGTCATGTGATGAGTTTTCTTGGGTGGCCACAAGGGGTAGTACAACATCCATGGGACCCAATGATTGAAACACCAACCCTACCTGAAAGGGGTGTGGCCGGTTGAGCTATGTATGGCTCTGTTGTAGCTTTTTTGAACATGCATAACATATTTGAGTAGTGACCAGAGGATATACCAGAATGTGTTGAGGAACCGACTATCCTGATCTGAGATAATGGTTTGTGGGATCCCAAAGTGTACCCACACTCGTTCAAATAAGATATTGGCAGTGACCTCCACTATGATGCTCTTCTTGTAGGCGACCAGAATCACCATCTTGCAAAAGTGATCAACAACCACAAAACATTGTCATTTCCCTGCTTGTTGGATGAAAGGCCCAACATTTAGTCCATTGAGATGGATTCCCAGGGCCTGTTAGGAGTAGGAAGAGAAGTGTATAGGAATTGTTTCTTAGTAGTTAGTTTGGAAATAGCGCAGGCAGTGCAGGTTTTGGCCAGTATAAATGTCGTTGCAACACTCCCATTGTCTTTTCCATGCTGAAGTGTCCTGCCACCCGAATGTAGTTGGATTCCCAAATCATCTTCACTCGCTCACTTGATGGAACAAAGAGATGGCCTAGATGGCACAACGTCCTATCCTGAATATGGAAATTAGTGACATATGTGTTTGTGCCCAACATTTGGTAGGTGTTGGAGAATTCAGAATCTGTCTCATAGAGGTAGGGCCATCCAGAGGTCTCGTGCTCGTAAGAGTCTATCACTATGGTGAGTGTTGTGATTGGAGGTCTGCTGAGGAAATAAGTGACTCGGTTGGTACTCCCTATTTTATACTTGATGTTGAGGTGGAACTGCTGCAAATAAGTGGACCACTTTTTTTGGTGGTCATTCTACAATTTGCCTTATGTCTACATGAACTGCAACAACTTATGATCAGAGAGGATGATTGTCTCCTTCCCAAGAATGTAATTACTCCACTGGTGGAAGGCTTGCAAAATGTAGTACATTTATTTTTCGTAAGCAGGGTACTTATAGATGACATATGATAGTTTCTCACTATGATAGGCCATAGGGTGGCCGTGTTGAGTGAGGATTGCGCCCACAACATAGTTTGAAGCATATATATCTATCTTAAAGGGTTTTTTTAGGTAAGGTAATGAAAGGATTGGGGGTGAGAACAACCATTTCTTTAGATCATCGAATGATTTATGTTGGGACAGGCCCCACACAATTTTTTCTTACCACCACCCTTGTTTATTTGGTTGAGGGCCCATGAAATATGGGAGAACCCCAACAAGAACCTATGATACAAATTAGCAAGGCCTAAGAAGCTCTAAATCTCAATGAGCATGGTTGGGGTTGGTCAGTCACATATGACTTGAATCTTGGATGGATCAACATGCACACCCTGCACATCAACAATGTAGCCTAGGTACTAGACCATGTCCATGCTGAAGGAGCATTTTTCCAAGTTGGCATATAGCTTGTGATGTTGCAGGCTGTGCAAAACCCACTGAATATGCGACAATTGTTCTTCCCAAGTATTTTTTTATATGAGGATGTAATCTAGATATACCACCACAAAATAATTATTGAAATGACATAAGATATCATCCATCATCCTCATGAAATTTGTTGGGGAATTTTTCAAACCAAAGGGCATGACCAACCATTCAAAAAGAACTTCTTTTGACTTGACGATAGCTTTCCATACATCTATATGCTCTATTACGGTCTGATGGTAGCCAGACTTCAGATCAATCTTATTGAAGTATTTGGCTCCCTTGAGGTGATCAAGGAGATCGTCAATTCAGGGAATCAGGTACTGGTTCCTAACTATGATTTCATTTAGGGCCTGATAATCAATGCAGAGTCATCATGTCCCATCTTTATTTTGCAACAACACAATTGGGATTCCACAAGGTGATGAGTTGGGTTGGATGTGCCCCTTGTGGAGTAGTTCTTGGATTTGACGCTTGATCTCCTCATTTTCTAGTAGCGATCAGTGCTAGACTGGCCCATTGGATAGCGGTGCATCAGTGGTCATATCAATGCGATTATTGACCTGAAAGTGCAAAGGTACCTCAGTAGGTGATGATAAGATGTATCTGTATTCTTCCAAGAATTTATCCACTTTCTTCGGCTACATGGATAGGTTGGTCACAGAGGACATGGATGTGGCTGCAACCTTTCGCTCTCTCTGAGAGTGAATCATGAAGAATACAAACTTTTCTCTCTATAAAATGACCTTCCGGCACTGCTTAGCATAGATCAAGGAAATAACACTAGGTGGGACTACCTCATATATCCTGTATAGTTTTATGTTCAAAGTAATAATAACATTGGAAGACCTAGACTCATATACAACATGATGTTTACATAAATAAGGTTGGCCCAAAAGAAAATCACAAACTTCAAGGGGAGAATCATCACACAATCCCTCATCATTGAATCGATTGATATCATATGAAAGGCGACACTATTGGTTGACACAAAGATCACTTCATTGATGAAGCCATCCGATGGTGTAGGGTTTTGGGTGCGACATTGTTGGTAGGGATAGACACTTAAATACCTTTGTTGAGATGAGATTCTTTTGACTACTTCTATCATTGATGAAGTGAAGAAAAGTGCCTTCCACCCACATATGTGAATGAAAGAGGCAATTTCCTTCCTCTAGCTTATTAGGTTCATCGGGCTAGATCTTGGTGGTAGCAACGATGGAACTAGGTTCTGTGTCAATGATACATATTCTCTTTTCTGGTTTTGACTCAAATTTAGAACCCACATATGATTCATAGGATTTCACCTTCCCCACCAATGAATTCTTTGAGAGGAAATCAATAGTGTTATGCTAGGGGCTCTTATGGAAGTCTCACCACTTCTCGGTATCATTCATCATATTCCCATTGTCCTTCTTTTCTTGTGGCTTGGACTGGTTTTCTTGAGGTTTCCCATTTTTACTCTGTCCTTTGTTCTACGGTTTGGGGCTTCCCTTGTCCTACTTTTGCTGTGAGGGGTTCCTAGACCCAAACAGATCCAGATTATTTTTGGCACGAAATGAGAGCGGAGATATAATAAAGAAATGCACAGAGATATCACGTATATACAATAATATAACATAAATATATCAGAGATGCTACCATAAACACAGAGATATAGTAATACATGATTTCTATTAATGAAATAAATGTACAGAGACTATAAAAATACATAGTGAAAGACTCGCTAGAATTGTGGCAGCTTATCTCTGAGAAGAGATGTGACGGCTACTCGCATTTGTAAGAAGATGATTATAATGAGGCTCTGAAGGCATTTTTACAATAAACAAGAATGTTAAAAACCCTAGACATCCAAAAACCTAACCCTAGGAGATGAAGCACCAAAATCCATGTGGACCCCGTTTGGGTAAGTTAGTACATCAACTTCCCGAGGTCGTAACTTTTGCATACGATCTCCGTTTTAGGTGTGTAATAGCTCGTTGGAAAGGTATCATAGAGGAGATTCATTTTGGAGGATTTATAATGACTTTGGATATCATTGATAACCTCTATATTGAAAAATAATTCATTTGGGCCCTCAAAATGGCCCCAGATGTTAAAAACTGCTAAAAATAGTAAATTGCCAAAATTGCCAGAAAACTGTTTTGAGCTAGTCAAAAAAGGTGGGTGGCCACCAATATCCACTTGGATCAATCCTACATTATTAGGAAGAAATGGTATCCATTGTGTTGAGTTCTCGGGGGAGAGGGAAAATCGTTTGTTGAATCTGCATCTTGGTGAGTTGCTTGCCTTGCTGAAGACGTCGCGTTGCTCAGTTTGTGGAAGTCTGTCACGAACTTGTTGAGGTTGAGGTTGTTCAAAAAGTCAGGATACATGAGAGGATGGTGTGCAGAAGGAATATTTGTGCTTTGTTGCAACCTTGTCGACCTGCTTCTATTGGATAGAAGGTGCTTGGGGCGAGTTTGTAGTGGTTCCAGTGTCCTTTTGTTCCCCTTTTGAACAGATTGTGAAGAAGCTGAATTTTGCGGTATGAG